>WEIT01002081.1:224-35345 GCA_013389985.1 Dryoscopus gambensis | reverse complement strand
AAAGTTTATGTACAAACAATGCATTTCTGTTGGATTTTATCATCAAGTAACTGTACAGGAACAGACTACCATCAGGAACCTCCCTGACTAATTGTTTTGCATGTTTCCTCTGTTCAAAGGGCTTTTCTTCCATGAACAAGGATATTTTCTGGAGGCACAGATAGGCAGTTCTCTAGGTATTGTACAAAACAGAAAATCCCAATCCCAAAGGCTCCCCTAATTACCAGTCTCTTATTTCAGTTATAATTTGACTTCATCTTGAGAATACGGATAAGCGTCAGCTCAGTAAGACTGAAAATTCACATTTTTGGTTTCCATTGTCAGTCTGACAGGTTTAAAAAAAAGAAAAAGGAAAAAGTGTTGGGTACTTTCTCTTGTGAACTACAGAGAAAATAATAATTAAAAAGCACAGTGAAAGGAGGGCTGGAATTCAATCATAGCTACAAGGAACTGTATATGCATTTTACATTTATGGGACCTGTGCTGTTTAACATCTTTGTTGGCAACATGGACAGTGGGATTGAGTGTTTGAGTGCACCCTCAGCAAGGTTGCCAAACTGCACTGAGGTGTGATGTGTTTGACATGATGGAGGAAAAGGGTGCCATCCATAGGGATCTTGACAGGCCTGAGAAGTGGCCTCATCTTCTCATAAAAATTATGTGGACCTGTTGGAGCGATTCCAGAGGAGGCCACGAAGATTATCAGAGGGCCAAAGCACCTCTCCTATGAAGACAGGATGACAGAGTTGGGGGCTGTCCAGCCTGGAGAAGAGAAAGCTCTGAGGAGATCGTCTAGCAGCTTTCCAGTTCTGCAGTACAAAGGGCTGTGATGTGGGTACTAAACATGGGTGAAGGACACAAATACAAATACAAATACAGGACAGTTTTGTTCCCAGATCAGATACAGCTCTTTGTAGTTCTTTTTCTTGCAGATTAACACAAGGCATAGACTGCTGGCTTTTAATGTGCCAAAGTCATTTGGGTGAGAGTTTTTAAGTGTGGAATGGTTCATTGATCTCATATTTATTCTGGTTCTGTGGTTACCTTTGCTTCTCTTCTATTTATGCTTTCTTATTATATAATCTAAGACTATGGCAAAGCAGACTAGCTCTCCTGTGCTGGCACTAGCTGCCTTTTTCCAGGAAGTCCAGGCTGTCAAATGCTATTCTATTCATGTGACTTATTTATTCATGTGACTTGATGCCACAGTTGCCTCAATTTAGCTTTTTAATGTTGACGCATGTTCTTTGATCCATAGATGTTTGTGTGATCTCTTTAGCAGGACGTTAATTTGTTGTATTTTGTTCTCCTCAAAAGAAAAAAACAAAAGAAAGGGGGAGGGGGTGAAGTTTCACAATGGTGACCAAATTTAGGTTAAATTTTAGATGGCTAAATTCCAATGATGTGGAACAAAATTTGACTGCTGAGGTGTGATGTCTCAAAGCTCCTGGTGTTAGTAAGAGTGCAGAAGTTCTGCTCTGAATTCTAAGCAGTCAGACCCAATCCTGCTTCTCTGCATGAGGTCTATAGCAATTTTTTCCTTCTTCCCTACCTCCTGCAGCTGATTTCTCACAGATATTAAACTATCCACAGCCCCAACAAAATACTTCAATTTTCTGCTAAGAAGCAGATGCTTGCCAGATCACATTTGTTATGTAGTAGTGGCATTCTGGAGTGAACTGAAAATGGCTTTCTGCAAAAGTGAAGTTTTTTTGCTTTCCATCCCCATTTGCTCTTTCAGTAATAGTGGTCGTGGGAAAACTCCACTGTATTTTGCCATCATGTTGTCACATGAATGACACCTGTGTTGGATTTGTTCATCAAGACATGGAGAATGTAGTAATAAAAGTGCCAGTCAGCCTGTTTTCTCACTTAACAGAGCATATGGTAGAAGGTGGATTTTTAGATCTTGATCACTGGTGTAAATCTGGGCTTCTGTTGATGTGGGACTATTGAAACCCAGATCAGAATTATACCTCTGGAAAAAGAGAAGAGTTCCTGCAAAGCTGAGTATTGTGACAGTTCACTGATATTGCTGAGCTCCTACAGCCATTCCTAGTTGATGGAATAGTCCCATCTGCTCCAGGCCAAGTGGTCATGGAGATGTGTGGGATCACTGGGATCATCCTCCCACCCTTTACCTTGGTGCACTGCAGAGCACTGAGTGATCATCCAGCTCTCTTGAGTTTGTATTCTCTCTGTGTTCCTGAGCTGTGGGAACACAACTGACAGGGTTGTGACATCTGGTGGCCTGTTTATTGTTGCTGTATGTGTATAAGCAGCAAAAACCACAATTCACTCTGGGGTCATACAGAATTTATGTCCTTCAAGTCAAAAATCAGCAGTAAGGATCTGCTGATTAGGGCCACAATTAAATTTACCCTTGCAATTAATATTTCCAAGAACTGAGGAAGACATTCAGAACTAAATGAGAGGGCAGGGTGCAATTGTTATTCTGTATTGTGTATTAGGGTGTCAGAAGAGCACAGTCGCAGAGATTAGCTTTCTCCATACTCAGATGAATTTCAGCCATGGTGTTTGTTTGCAGCCTTCCCTGGCAGAAGGCAGCAGTGTTTTCCCTGTGAAGCCATTTGGTTCAAATCCAAATGACAGCATTCCACAGAACAAAGCATGAAGCCATTTACTTTCTTGAGGCCACACAGACCATGCTCATTTCTATGGCATCTTGCTGACAATCAAGTGCTATCTTAACAAACCCTTTAGTGAGGGCTGAGAACACAATTAAAGTAAGCCAGCTTGTTATTTTCCCACAGCCATAATTTGAGCAAAAAAGTAATTCTTGGTTGTTTTGTTTTATTCTTGCCTGCTGTGAAACGTATGACAAAACCCCTTAAAACCTAAAAAATAAGCTTCTAGGAAGTGCAATGTCTCCATGCTTACCTGGAGTTAATGAAACATTTTACATCAACCAAGATCCCCAGGACAACAGCTACTGTCAAGATTAAGGAGACTATTTCTTTTCTCTATAGGAATAGAAAGACGTATAATTTTTCATATTCTTAACGAGTGCACATCAAAAAAAGGGAGAGAAAAGATGAAGGTAACTTCTCTGTGCTCTCTGTCACCCTCTCTATTGATGGCTGGATTGTGGGTAGTCAGTAAATGATACAATTTCAGTAGGTTTTTTTCAGTTCATCTGGACATCCTCAAACCCACCAGGGCCTCACTGAGTCAGGTGTTGTACAACACATAACAAAGCACATTTCCTTACCTTTGTTGTATTTTCAGAATCTCAGAATCAGAATGGGTAAGGCTGGAAGGACCAGAGTGGGGTCATCTGGTCCAACCTCCCTGCTCAAGTAGGGTCATCCTGGAGCACATGGCACAAGATCGTGTCCAGATGGTTCTGGAATATGTCCAGTGAGGGAGACTCCACACCCTCTCTGGGCAACCTGTTCCAGTGCACGATTACCCATGTAGTAAAGAAGTTCCATTCCCCTCTTATTAAAATTTCCTCTGCCTTCTGCTGGAGTTAACCACAACATACCAGACTAAAGACCAAAGTATTTAATTAACTTATCATAGTAATTAGTATTATTTCCTGGAAATATATAATGAATGATGGTGACTGCTGCAGGGGAACCCTACTCAATTTAGGAGGTTTATTTCAAATCAGGATCAAGGCTGATTAAAGGTATATTAATGACACGTAATTAAGAGACAATTGGTCAACTGTACATTCCGGATCAGTATGAGAAATGCAACAGATAAAGCACAGTTCTAGACAACTGCAAAATGTCTGAAGATCTGAACACCCTACTATAAATATTCAAAGAGTTACTTTTGGCAGTGCTGAGCCGGGGTCTGCCTGCAGGTGTTTCAACCTCATTTCTCTCCCCTCTTCTACGTGTTTCATACTACTTCACTGTATCACACAAGCACTGTGCAAAGATTCCCTGGAACAGGCTGACCAGAGAAGCTGTGGCTGCCACATCCCTGGAAGTGTTCAAGGCTGAGTTGGACGGAGCTCTGAGCAATGTGGTCTAGGGAAAGGTGTCCCTGCCCATGGCAGGGGAGTTGGAGGTAAGTGATCTTTAAGGTCCCTTCCAACTCAAAGTATTCTGTGATTCCATGATTCACTGCTGTGAGGCTTGTGCTTGTGATAATGAGACAAAATAGTGCATAATACAGCAAAATCAGAATCAGTTTTCTCCAAGTCCAAAACTCTTCCTCAATTTTAGTATTGTACACAATATTATTAAATAACATATAATTTTATAAAAAAATAATAAATTAGTATTTTATGTACCAGACAACCCCTTCCTACTCAAGGGATATATATTTCCTACTCACCTCAAGCTAATATTTATTTATCAATGTGAAATATTAAGTGCCTCCCATTTGTGAATTCTGCAGATGAATTGATAGTTGCTGCAGAGAATACAGTAAATGAAGTACACAATGTAATATTATATACCGTGGAGCCTGGTGAGCATGCGGGAGAGAAAGGATTATGGATTGTGAAGAAACACCTTTTTTTTCAGTCCCAACTTTCTCTTTCTTTTTGAACTCAGCATGAATATGAATAAGCAGTAAGAAATGGATTATTTGTATGGATTTGAGAAATCAGAAGCTAAGAATAGCACAAGATTTGTAGGTAAATTATCAAGTGCTTCTTATTTCTTCTCCTGTTTCACATCCTCTGACAACAGAAGAGAAGAAAAACCCCAAATCCTGGCATAAAAGCAGATTCCTGTCCCCAGCGGACAGCAGCGTCTCGCAGCGGAAAATTCAACAGGTTCTCCAAAGGAATTTCCAGTGCACAGAAAACATAAAAAATATCTATGCTTAACAGTGTAATAATCTGGACTGCAGAAGAAAAAGTAATGGAAACCGGGTACCTCTGATAATTGTCATATTGCCAAGGAACAACTGTGATTTGGTAAAAACAAAGATGACAGATATCAGTATTTTCCTGGGGAGACTTAACTGTACCAGGACACAAAAATACTGGCAAAGATAGTGAGTAATTCACATAAAAATGCAAAGTGCAGGAGGAAAAGACTCAAAGATGTTCATTCTGTCAAGTAGAACAATGAAAATGCATACAAAAATGCAGTATTTATTAATTTAGACAAGGGTCCTTAGGAACTAAACTTCCGTGGGAAATGTTAGATGTTATCCATCTGCATTTCATTCTACAAATTTGCATATTTGCTTGTGTCAAGGAGTGGTTTTGCAGAGAACACTTTTTATATGCTGACACATTTTTGTCTCTGATGACAGCAACATAAAGTTACTACAGACCTTTGCTGGACATATCTCTGAAGGATAAGCTGAAAAGAGTGTCCCTGGATTATTCTATTTTTCCCCCAGTGGTTTTTATTGTGGTTAAATTTTGTACCATTGTCCCTGAAGAAATGTACTGGAAAGGAAAATGTAATGAGTATGAAACAGAGCTGCTATAAAGAGCAACTACTGTTATAAGCTCCATAACTCCTGGCCAATTTATGATCTTTCCTGGTGGTCAAAAGATAGGAAAAACCACAGGTTGAAAATGGAACTAGAGAGTTTTACCTTTAATTTTTCTGACTTTGTAAAGGAAAAAGTGAGAGTTTAAAAAATGCCTTTTCTTCTTCATTTTCTTCTGTCACTGGTAAAAAATAGGTTTTGTCAGCAAAAGAATGGCACCATTTAGGATGGCAGCAGAGAAGCAAAGAAACACAAAGGGTGACAAAAAAGATAAAAGTATTAGAGAAAGAAATAAGTGGAGACAGTGGAAGAAGCTGAATTTGTATCATCTATAACAATGAAGATTCAGGAAGGATAGTTTATATATAGCTTCAGAGTAACAATAAATATAAAGAAGATAATTCTCAGGGGATGATGTGATAAGAAGTAGTGGCCTGAAACTATGAATGGAAAGCTTTAAGACACACATTAAGAGATTTTTTTTTAATGACAAGAATAATCAAGGAGAGTGGCTGAAACAGTGTCCTTATGGAGAATCTCGCCTGGGTAAGGTGAAATCTTGCTCTTAACAATATTCTCATGGGTTTGAAATACAGGACCGACCGATAGTAAATTGATTGATATTAAATCAAATCCAAGAGACCAGCATTTCAGCTTTTCTTCAGAGCAGTAATGAATGTCTTTCTTTCTAGAAAGGTCTTCAGCTCACTGAGACTTATTACAAATGCCCTGTTTTTTTAATGAGAGGTAAAAGTATCTAAATGTTGTAGATCAAGTTCTTGTATTATATATGTTACGGGGTTTTAAAAAATATTTTCATTTCCTTTTGCTCCTGAATGGGAATTTTTTCAAGGCTCACAGACAGCGTTCCAGTTCCCAACTCCCAGGACACACTGGTGTCTCAGGAACTGTCAAAAAGCACATGAAAGAAGTGAAGAAATTCCCTTGCTGTGTATCAAAATACATCAAAACAGTTCATATCACACAATGCACTGTTTCTTCAAAGGCTTAATCCTGCACTAAGAAAACAAATATTAGCACCATCTCATGATTCCTACTGGAACAGCATCTGAAAGCAGGTGAATCAGAAGGGTGTGAGATACAAAGGTGCTGAGGCAGAGATGACGACAGTGAGAAACATCGGGTGGAAGACAGCACTTTCCAAGGGATAGCCCGGCATTGCAGCATTCAGAGGGCCTTGTCACTGAAGGTTGCAAGAGACAGTAATTATAGACTCTTAGGTGGGATAAAAGGAAGTCTTTGACAGAACAGTTTAGGTCTTGAAAATCATGTTCAGTCCCTAGGAGCCTTACAGGAGACTCTGGGTGGAGACGCTGGGAAGGACTCAGAAGAATGAATGAGAAATTCATCAAAGCAGAAAAAACAGGACAATACCCTGTCATTTCCAGGCATAACCTGTGCCTCATGTATCCCAACATCATGGCCACATGTCATATTTAGCATTGCTTAGAACTTTAAATCTTCCTCTAAGTCTTCCCTGGGAAAGTGTCTTTCTTCACTCAAACTGTTAAGAAGTACAAAGAAGCAAGAACAAACTCCAGCACCAATTCACTCATCGTGGTTTCACCAAATTCCGTGGCTGTGTTACACACAGGTTTTCTTCCAGTGTTGGTCCCACATGTAAACACCAGCAGGTCTTTCTGGGATTCTTGCTTTTTGATAGAAATAAAAGATGCAAGAGACCTCTTCTAGTGTCTTCCAGTGAACTGACATTATTCTGTGTTATCTTCATTAACTTTAGCCTGTGCAAACATTAAAGTATAAGTTCAGTGATATCAGAAGAGGACAATTATGATGAATCCATTTTGAAAGCAGCATTTAGGTTGCTGAATGATGAATACCTTGACTTTTCACACCTTTTTCCCTCCTCACAGACCTCACTTACAGAGCATTTCAGATGGTGGGGCCAAAGTTCTCCCTAAGAGGGAACCTGAATTTCAAAACTGATAAAATCTTCACAAAAGCTGAATCTTGCCCTTTTCTGAAGGTAAATTATAGTCTTCCCTTTTCTCCTTTGCACAACTCAGGGCTTGGTGAGTTCCAGTGATCTCTGCGTGTCCCTGGCAGGGTGCTGCCTGAAAGTCATGTCACACGCAGGCCTTGCAGGGCACCGGATGTTCCAAAACAGACCTTAATTTTTTGCAGGCACATAGAGAACAGGTTGATAACTTTCAGTATGAGCTATAAGTACCAATAATACAATACCTGTGACTAACAGCATAACCTGCAGGCACAGGAAGCAGAACGAAATCTGTTGATATCCGTCCTAAGCCTGAGATGAATCTGCATTAACAGATTATTGTGTTTGAGACCCATTCAGGCCCTTGGTGGCACATGCTCTGAAGGATTTAATTTTATCTGTACAAGCAAAGTCGTAAAGACATTCTGTGAAGTGAAGATGACCAAGAGACAGGCCCAGATGAGTATTGCTGCCAGTCAGGAAGGGGGAAGTTGCTCTTACTATGACTTCAGACATATTAAAAAACCCCCAAAGTTCATAAATTACATTTCTAGGAAAGACTTGGGAATTAGTTAAAGGCACATTTGAGGTATTTTTTCTGAATTTGGGTTATTTTTGGTAACTTTTCTCACTTAAGCTATCAGCAGAATTTTATTTGGGGCTTTTAAAAACACAAGATCTTGCATTTGAGCTAAAGAACAAGTTTTCTCCACTGAAGTTTTTATTGAACTAATTCATCTTTCATGTGTACCAGCCTCCAGAGGGGAAATAAAATGTATAAACTTTTTGTCTGATAAAAATGACAACTCTCAGAACTGATTTGGTTGATGATTTCTCTCTCCCAGCAGATTGTAGGCTATATTTTTTCTAAGATTTGATATATGTCAGTTAGAAGAAAGTTTTTCTTTCTTATAGAGAATGAAATGCCGTGGAATGAAAAACAAAGAAGCACAGTCCCACACTGTGGAATGTGGGTCTTTGAAGCTGCATCAACAAAAATCTCTGTTCACAAATATGAGCTAGGAGTCTCCAAATGGGTAGGGAAATTGCTTGTCTTAAATGGTAGAAAATTATTACACAGTACTAGTTGGAAAATTTAGGAACACACCACTAGGAGACAGGTTTTTGGTTTTTTTGTTTTTTTGGTTTTTTTTTTTAATTTTAAATTGGAATCAGGCACACCTAATATTAATACTGTCTGTTTGCAATTTGTAGTGATTTAATGGATCAGGAATGATCCAGAGCAGTGGCAAAAGGAGGGCTGTCTAATAACCTGGAATCGGAGTCTTTCCAAAAACGTGGAATAAAGACTTTGTGACAGAACAGTGCAGGCATTGTGCTGAGTGTTGCACAGGCACCCGCGGTTGTGCAGTTTGCCTGCAAAAGAGAGCATATGGTGGATTGCATTAGCCATGCACTAGCTTGGGCACTTGTTTTTGTGTTGCTAATGCTAAATTTATAAAAAGTTACATAATTTTATGAAGATAAACAATTCCTACTGAGGATTGCCAACATTTTGCACGTGACAGGAGAGATAAGCCAAGCAACAAGGGTAGAAATTAGTCCTTCTTTGGGCATATGGTGCCTGCCTGGGTAGAATTTCCTGAATAATCCATCAATTACCTATACCTGTCAAGCAGTCAGTGAAGAAGCTCATTCCATGAAGGTGAATAGCTAAAAGGTTTTTAACCACTGTAAAAATCACATCTGTTTTCATTTCATACAGTGGTTTTTATCTGAAGAGGAAATAACTTGCTAAATCATAACAAAATATGGGCTGTGGTCTGACCTGTAACATCTTTGTTATAAACAAATGATGAAACTTTCCTTTGTTTATTTCGTAATTTTTTGGGATTATTATAATTTTGCACCAAATTTGAAAATTTTAATTCTTTTTTTCAAAACATTTCTAAAGCTTAGAAAAACTGGTACAACTATGAGCCAAAAAGTGTCAAATCTCCTGGAGTTTATTCCAATAGCTGCATATATAGATTTCAGTCACTACAATGTTTTCTCTCATGAGGAACTATTCTGGGATTCCTGTTGTTTTTAGTTTACATACTTCTGCCAGATGACTCATTTCACAATCTAACTTGTGTTTCCATTTTTACTCTGGTGATACTCATCCTAATTTTTTTCTGTACTCCTAATCAAAGAATGATTTCATTTAATCATGAAGACTAGCCTGCAGGAGAATTTCTTGCAGCTAAATTTAGCTTTCTACAAACTTCTGCAGGGGATGAGGAGAGTGAGTGGGCTTGGGAAATTGATTTAGTTGGTGTAGAGTGACAGTCTTCTGCCCCATAACAAGCAATTTTGACCTTCTGGTTCAGCCATGCTTTTATAGACGTTTTATTTTTTACCTTTCTGTAGAAGGTGGATATTTAAACTCAAGCGCTGTAACACATTTCACTGATCGAAAAGTGCAACACATCAGTAAATAGGATGCAGCATTCCTTGACAGCTTGAGGTAGACCTAAAGGTCTTTCCAGCTACATCTCAGCAAATGTGTTATGCAGAGACTGGGACTGGCTGAAGTGATGGCCAGGAGTTGTTCATGTTTGATCATTGCCTTGTGGTCTGTACGAGCTACCTCTCACGAGCACTGCCTGGCAGGACCCCGCCATGGACTCAAGTCAAACGGCACCTTACCTGATGCCACCCTCTTTTTCTTCTGGTGGTGATGGAGAGTTTATCTACATGGATGACACTGGTGCTGTGCTGCTTGGCCCGAGGGTCAATGAATGAGCATTGGTCTGTTTTATTTATTCCTACCTATCTGGAAACTGGGATCTCCTTTGTGCATATCTAGATTACAAATGGAGAAAGTCCTCAAGTCAGTGAAAGCACTTCTTCTGAATGATGGTGCCATAAAAGCAGGATTTCATTGCCCACTCCTCTCTGCTGAATGAATCCATGAAGAACATTGAAATCAGTATCGAGGTTGCTCTGCACCATTAAAGATGTAAAAAAAAAATCATTTTAGTGTCACTCATAGATGATCACAGAACTGTGCAAGGGACCTCAAGACATTACTCAACATTTCTTGTAATTTGCATATGAAGAAATCTACGCTGTCATCTGTGTTGTTACAGCATAGAATAGCAGCATCTCATCCTTGGTTCATTGCTTCAGCCTGGGAAAGAGACCCACAAGTCTCCCAAAACTCAGCTACATACACAGTTCCCACACCTGATATAAGTCTGTGGATACGATTTACCCCACTGAGCAAATACGTCTAACAGTAAGTACGTCAGGGAGAAATAACCAAGAGAGAAAAATATGCAATTAACTGCACAAATTAACTGCTCAGACGTATGAGGCGTAGCACATATCAAGATAAGATGTCCTCAGGAGATGCTGGGGGAGAGCAGAAAAGAACAGATACACTCTGTACACTCATTCTGTTTCAGAGAAGACTAGTGTCAGAGAGAGGGAAATTCTGGAAGTGTCTGTGAAACGTATATCTGAGTGTTCCAAATTCAGTGAGAAACGGAATGTATTGCCTGGGAACAGAAAAGAAAGATTATCTTAAACTATAGTAAGGGACATTTAAATTAGCCTTTAGGAGAAATATTGCGTAGGATGGTTAAACTCACCGAAAGGTTTTAGGATGAGATAACAAATCTCATCCATCTGTCACAAATTATGTCAGCCTCATGAAACTGCCAGCTGCATGGCAGGGGTCTACATGGCTTCTTGATTTCTTCTTGACTTCTATGACGGTACAGTTCTACGATTCTTCAAGTTTCTTTTAGACCATTTGTTCAGTGAATGTTCTGTGGATGAAGGTGGAAGTGGCAAATTTTGTTCAACCCTCATTGTGGAGTGGTTGTTCTGAACACTGCTTTATAAAGGTAGAATCAAGAACAGGGGGCCATAAAAAAGCAGTGCCAGTATTGAAAGGTCAAAACAGGAGTTTAGACTACTGTAGCTGCATGGAAAGCAGAGTAGTTTGGAAAGGCAGAAGAATGTTAAAACAAAACTTCTTAAACTTTTACTTATAACCACCTCCAATACTAGGACATTTCTCTTGCTTCCAGTGATCATTTATTTTAAGTCCTGCTGCTCCCAGAAATCGAAGAAACATGATTGCCACTGACATATAAATCAATGGCGGAGAGCAGAGCCATGTCAGAGAGCAGCTGGTAATATGGTTGAAACAAGCTTTGGATCAAACAGCTCACAGGATGCAAAGGCCAAGAAGTAGAGCAGATGCAAGCTGCAAAAAGCAGCTTAGAAACATTGCTCTTTTCACAGCCTTAAAACAGAAGCTCCGTGGCAAAATGTCCCTTCAATCACATCTGATTCTGGTCTGAGGTCAGTGGGAAATGACAGGGATTATTATCAGAAGCCTGCAAGATGCAAGGATGAGTTGCAGTGACAAAAGGGGAAGAATTAATTGTGGATCCATCTCAAGTAGACTCAGAAAGGAGATCTTCTTGTAGGAGCCTGTTTCTTACCATGCCAGAGGTAAAGGCTCAGGAAGCCATAGGGAAGATGCACATGTTTTAGCAATGGTTTACAGGAAGACTTAGACCTGAAATCTTAATGTTTCTGGACACATATGTAGGGGATTGGACAAAATGAGAGTGGTCAGTATATTATATGGCTCTGTCTGAATGTTTCTCCTTGATGGGTCTATGCAGAAGTATGAAAAGTTATGTAATCTGTGGGGAGGGCTGATTCTTTTGATTGGCATGGCTACACAATTGGGATTGGTAATGGGCTGATTCAGTCAAAAAGCAGAGACTACTCACAGCAGTATGATTATGTCATATTTTAGAAAGAAAGGAGATCCCATAAAACAAGATTTTGAGATAACTATGTTAAATACACCATAACTAAAAAAATTAATTGTTACCAAGCTTGCAAAGAGAGAGACCAGCTTCCAGCCAGTTCATTGCCGTAATGCCATGACTATCAGAATGTGCAACAGACACATCTAGTGAGCTATTTTCTTCCTGTCAGTCTTTATTTATCCTGTTCCAATCACTGACATGGAAAGCTTCTCTATTCATATTGTCTGAGCAAGTCAGGGGAGACACAGCAAGGTGAGGGCAGTCTCTTCCATGGCAAAAAAATTATGTGTTCATAGAGTTAGGTCTGAACATAGCTGTTCCCTAGGCCAGACAGACGGAACATTGGAAGGACAGGTGTGCATCAAGACTACAGCTTGTCTTTAGAGAGCTGATGGGATCTACTGCTGTATCATGGCAAAGCCCACAGGCCTTGCTGGGCTCTGTGGTTTGTTGCTGGGGTCTTTCCAGGTTGGAAGAGATGGCACAAATGGGATGAAAAGCTGGTATGCCTTTCTTTGGTCTATATTGTGTGTTGCCCATGTCCAGGCAGACAGAGCAGGTAACTGCATCTGAATAGGAACCATCTGCAATGTGCCTTGCTTATGGTGAAGGACAGAGGTGGAGGAAAAGTTAATCCTCTCTTATCAGAAAGCTTTCCATCTCCTTTTTATTGCCAGAACCATGCAAAGCTGTCAGAGAAAATGATCCATCATACAGGGCATCTCTTGTCAGGATCAAGTAGATGTCCAGAATTCCAGCGATGTTCACAGGACTTGTGGCTGCTGCAAGTAACGCAGCTCATATGGGATTTAGACATTTGCAGCTCTCAGGAATCCTTCTTAGATGCCATACAAGGAGCCATATCCAAAGTATATTCTGCATAGCATCCATAGCATCTTCCAGCAGTTTGCCACTGTCAGATGTGGAAATGTCCCACTGTGCTGTGCCTCCTGTGCAGCACTGGCAGGACCAGCCGCAGCCTGGCTGCCCAAAGCTCCCAGCCCCTGCCAAGGGGGGACAGCATGAGGACACGCTCGTAAGAGCCCTTCTGAAAAAGCACCTGGTGGTACTCAGTACAGCTGTTCCCATCCTGGCATGACTCACTCTTAGTTAAAACATTATGATTCATGGAAGAGTTTTAGCTCCATGATTCATTCAGGTCCACTTTTCTTATTACTGCCCAAAAACATATAATCAGTAGGTGACTTGCCCTACTTCAGAAAAACTAAAAATGAGCAAAAGATAACAGTTTTCCCAAGAGACAATTAAGGCCCTTCTTTTTCAGAGGTACACAACCAACACCCGGGAAAGATTAGAAACACCAAAGCTTGGAATATTCACAAAGCAAATTCATTACAGCCTGAGTAATATAGCAGATTCATGAATATATGTTTTTATTATCAAAGTATTTAAACTGAAAAGAGTTGTCAATTCTCCCTGTTCTTTATGTTCCTTCAATACAAGATGTTTTTCTCTGCAGTTTCCATAGCTTTCCTTCTCAGAAATGTACAGCATAGAAGTTTATTATGTCTGCAATATTAAGCAAATCAGAAGTAGAAGCACTGAAGTGAAAAGGTTTCTGGTCTTTCAGTCTCTTTCTGAAGGTTGTCACGCTCTCAGCTGTGCTGAATGCTGGATCAATTCTTTGCACCTTTCTACCAAAAAGACAAAAAACTTCACCATGAAAGAGAGAATGGGATAAGGCACAGGGAGGCAGAACTATTTTTAAATGGTGGAAACAAAACAATATTCATCTGCACAGACATTAGCTATAGATTGGATTGTAAGCTATAATAGTTCCTTGGCAAAAGAACAGAGATAACCAAATTCATTACATCGTAGTTATGCCATTTACTGTCAGATCTGTTGGCAATTCCACAGAGCTGGCTTCTGTCCTTGATGCTAAAGAAGTGTCCAAAGCCTGGTCTCATACGAATAAGCATTTTGCGTACTTCAAATAGCGTACATTTGACTTGCACACATTTAAACCCATTCTTTGATTCTTGGAAATGCAAATAACATCACTGCCTTTGCTTTAAAGCATTAGCCACTAGCAAAAGACTCGGGCCAAAATCATTCTTGGGTTACATGTTCTTGACCACAAGGATGTTACCAAGAATCACTCTGACCATTTTTTTGGCAATAAAGGAATCATAACCATGTGGGATTTGAGGGATCACAAACGCAATGAATTTGTGTCCAGCTTCTAATCAACTGATTTGTGTGTGTGACCGAATAACCTCTCTAATGCTTCCCTAATGCACTTCAGCCACAGGCTTCCTATGAGGAAATCCCTCAGCTCCAGCTCCCTGGGTTCTTTTGTGGACAAAAGGGTCACTGTTATGGATGAGATTTTCAGAGGTTCATTTGTGGTTTGTCATGCCATGGGTTAGTTCCAAGCCAGGGGCCTTGGCTCCCAGCACTGAGGAATCTGTCTCTGCAGCCTCAACAGGACTTCCTGCCTGTGTGTGTGTGCCTGGAGTGAACCCTAAATCAAATCCAGATATCCATTTGATTGCTTCAGTGGGTTGGAGCTCCAGGGAAAGAAACGAGGTGCCTGAAACCACTGAATGTAGCATGCACTCCCAATTTTCATCTGGGGCAAGAGCAGTCATGGTCAATCAGCTAAAGAGAAATTAAAAGTCAGTTTGATGTCCTTTTGCAGAAGTAATGAGGAAAAGCTTGCTTTTTCACAAAATTTATACAAGTGAACCACAAACCAAGGGGACTCACTGAGTCATCTTTCTGCAAAGAACAGGGTACAAGAGCAGTAACAGCTCTCCTTATGTAAGTTGAGCTTGGCTTGCAGCCAATTAGAGAAGTGTAGAGATGTATTTGAAGCTAAGTCAGCTCTATCCAGAGCTGAGCCTGGGCTCAGCTCGGGCTAAGAAAGTTAGGAAAGAAGAGGCTGGAAAGTGGAAGCAAAGAACAGTTACATTTTGCCAAGTACTGTACAGGACTGTGAATGTCCTGCCTCTTACAAAACCTGTACACAGAAGGGTTTGTCATAAACCAGAATGAGTCTCCTCCAAGACCGTTGAAAAACAACCCAAAAAATACAATAACATTTCAATTTCTGATACAGACAGTTGTGAACTTCCAAGAAATCAATCAGATGCACAGATTGCACAATCAGGTCTCTGCTCATACGGGTCTCTGTCAGTCCAGCATACCACATTCATTTAGTGTGCACTACTGTCTTGAGCTTTCTATTTTCATGTTCCATGAAAATGTAATATGGTGGCTGATGCAAGCACCATGTAATGAATATCTCTGTTAAGTTCTTCTCTTTCTTAGAATTCAGTTAAAGTCTTTGCTGAACATGTAAATTTGTGAAAATTAATGAATTAAAAATGCATGATACAACTGGATGCAATAGGTTTAAAATGGCCCTTAAATGCCACAGGCACTGGTATATTATAGCATCCACATCAGGAATAGGACCAAATTTTCCTGTCTGTGATATCCTCACTGTATTCAGATCTGAAAGTCAATGAACAAGGCTCTTGGCTTTCTACAGGCAGGTGGATTCAGAGCTGAGAATGTGCCTGGCACCTGCATCCCAATAAGAAAAAGCTATTTCTGACAAGATGGAAGTGTCTCCTATTGTCCTCTTTCCTCTGCTACAAGCACAGGCCAGAGAGCAGAGCCAGGGAAAAGTATTGGGGTGGCCTGCTGAAACATTAGTGCAAATAACAGGTGTCAAACTGTGGTATGGAGATAGTAATCTGAATCCAGGGAAGAGGCACAAGTGTGCTCTTTGTAGGTGTCCACTTCCAACTCAGCCAAGAGGTGAGACTGAGCCCTACTCTAACGCCCACTGGTGCCAGTGTAAAACCAACAGTACACTTTCTTCCTTTTTTTTTTTTTGCATCCATAGATGGACCTAGTTATTATATTGAGCTCAAATAACCACACATTTGGAGTAGTAAATTGTCTTGCTTACCTGCTACCTCACATTTGGCTCCCTTCACATTTTCTAATCTGGGAAAACTAAGCATTGAAAGTTGAGCAAACTTCAGCACAGAGTCTGAGAAAGTAAAATACTGAGCATGGGGCTCTTAAAAACTTCTCCATCAGTATAATCTGTTAGCATGTTGTTGATTTAGTTCTGATTGGTTGTTCTGATCATCAGGAAGACTGCTGAGCACAGAGGTGTCCTCATGGAGAGAAAGGCAGACTCAGGATCCATAGATGCTCTGCCTGAGGATGGGTGGAAGGAGCTGAGCTCTCTGAAGGGCTATTTGGTATTTTCAGCACTTTGTGCTCTTTATTTTTGTGATAATCTTAGGCTGTCCTGGAGTCTTTTAACTGAACCTGCTATCATCTCTCAGGTGTTTTTTTTCTTTTCACTTTCCCTCAAACTACATTGAAAACACTAAAGAAAACAGTCCACTGTCAGATAGTTCGTCTCCTTGAGATGATTTCTGTTATCACTGTAATGAGACACAGTTTTCCCAGGACCAGGAGAGGGTGGCTTTCCTCCACTCAAGTGACAGCACAGGTCTGGGTTTGCTAATATGTGAACGATGTGATGGCAGGTGGCTCAAAGACCATCTGATAGCAGTAATCTCACCAGAGGTAGGGGTGTGCGGTGTCACCCACTGGCTGTGACAAACAGAGCAGGGGAGCTCTGCTAGTCCAACAACCCCGCTTCATTCCCATGTTTGATGCTACAGGTAAAGGTTCTTAATGGACCCATTCTTTATTTTATTTGTAACCAAACTGGCAGGTACTGTGACAATAGAAACAATGGAATAGATGTACACAAAGGCAGCTTTTTTGTGCTCAGAAATTCATGCAACTGCTGCTTTGCTTTGCCTCTGGTTCTTCATTTTCATTAGGTGCTCTGTGGTTTTGGGAATGCTTCTTATGTACATTGGGCAAAGGTGTGCAGCTGTGAATTCAATGAGAGGGGAGTATTCAAGACGGATAACTGAGTATGCAGGTGACATTAACAGGCTCTGACACCCAATTTAGCAAATATATGCACAAGTTAAATTTGCAATCCTATACTTAAACAATATTAAAATTGTGCCTTTTAAAGGCATGTAAATGTTGTTTATAAGTTCATCTGACTTGTTCTTTATTTTTTTTTTAAGCAAAACAGTATTTTCCATCTCCTTTAATCCAGCTGGAAAATGGATTGAGCAAATCTTGTTTAAATTTAAAAAAAAAAAAGGAAATAAATGGTTAGTTGTGAGCAATCATAAAACCTTCATCCTCTAGGTGAGCTTTGCTTTATTTTCAAGCACTGTGCAAATGGAACAGAGTTGCAGATTCACAATGCAATATCTTCACAACAAACTGTACAAGTCTGATTTAGTGGGAGTATTTTTAGGGCAAAGGTATGAGAATCCAAAGGTATGGAATGAAATTTGTAACCTTAACTACACCTGTAACTATTGCAGTACTCTGTAGAATCACCATGGCAACCCATGGATGCCACAGAGCCACAAGCCCCACCATTGCAGTTATACTTGCAAGAGCTATTTTTTCTCTTTTCTTCCATTTGTGTATGTTTCAGTCAATCTCTGGGGCTAAGTAGGTCAAACCATGCTCCACATGCTCAAGGTTGCCCAATCACTGATCTCTCTTTGGGTGAAGAGAGTCTGAGAGTGAGGCACATGCCAGATTTTTCTGCTTATTGCACTCTGGGCAAGTCTTTTACACATAATTGGGCATCAAATATGCATTGCTGGATATTCAAAAGTCCAAATTTTCCTCTAGAGTATCTTCATGTTTCTAAAACTTCATAAGGTTGATCATTCTTAAATACCCAGTTCCTATACAAATCTGCCAGGCCAGGCACTTGAATTACATAACAATTGTGCCCATTCCTGGACATTAATCTTACAACTTTCTGCATTTGTCTTCTAAACTTATAGAGGCTATCCTTTGAAGAGAAGGATGAATTAGAGATTTGGCTGGGAAGGGGTTGCATTTGCTGCTCCAAGGTGCACTGAGGTGAATTCAGATATGGGATAGCTATCCTAAACCAGAAAGAATTAATTGTTCTAACAGAGTCCTCTCCATGACTGCGAGGAGAAGCCTAAACCAGTAAGCAACACTGGTGTCTTGATTTGTAGAGTATTAAAGGCCTATCACTTATAGGCCTGATAGAATAGACTAGTTTAGGCTCACATGATCCAGACTGAAACACTACCCCATGGTTTGTATCACCAGGAGTCCCTGCTGGAAAGGTGCTGTGATCAGAAAATGCAGCTTTCTGACATAATTTTCTACCTGTTCCTGCTGCTGGAGAAGGAGTCATGGATCTTTGATTCATATGCTGTCTAATGGTTACCAAATATCTGTCTGTGGGGATGCCTTCATTCTATTCCAGCTTTAATAAGCACTTATGCAATTGACAAAAAATGTCAGGCATGGAGCCGAATGCTTTCAGGCTTTTAATAATCTTTACAGTTTGGCTTTCTAACAGCCAGTTATGTAATCTGTTATAATGAGAAGTATTAGTCCAAATATCTATTTAAGGACCACTTAAACACTTTAATTTATATTCATGAGTGATAAAACAGACACACTGGGTGCTTCACATATATTTTTCCTTGGTATGGCTGAGTTTCAGCACAGATCCAAAAGGAAGCTGTCTGGTTGTCCCTTCTCCCCTCCCCAGCAAGCCACAAGTCTCAGAGAAGCAACAATTATCCAGTGCATGACTGTGGATGGATAATTGGGGCAGCTGCTTTCACACTTCCTACCGGCATTTTTGTTATCTTGCTGAAGCAGACTATGCAATGGATTCAGTAACCAGAGGACCTGAATCTGTCTTGTCAGCAGGGGATAAATATGTGGCAGTGACAGCTTTTTGTGATAGTGATTAAGGCTGTCTGGCTGTCATAGTGCATTTGCATTGGTTGGTGTGACTACACAGGTCCAGAAAAGAGTGTGGCATCTCGTTTTGTCCTCAGAGGCAGTTCAACTCAAGTGCTACTGGGCCTGTTTGGTAAAACATACATTTCAGTTTATTCCTGTATTATATAGATCACTAGGAAGCTTTTCTTTGTAACGGCTTTGTCAAGGAGGAAGTGCAATTTAGAAGGTCTGTAAGACTATTCCTGCCCTTTGTCAGATCGCAAAGCTTGCTTGTTGTTAACATCATGTCTTGTACACCCTGAGTGTTTTCCTGCCTTCAAATGAATTTGTAATCAGAAGTATTGAGCGAACTTTCTGTTTCCCTGCAATGTGCTGAACTAGCTCAGCCATGTCATCTGTGGGAAAGCAATGCCTTCCAGGCTCTAACCCTACCCAGCCTTCACCCTTTAGCATTTTTGCTTCCCTGGAGGTAGCACCGGGCTATCCTCTGTTTCTGTTTCCATCACTGGGGACTGGAAATGAGGAACATTTTATGCGGCCTTAGACTGACTGAAAAGAACTGTGCACACTGTTGGTTTCTCCAGAGTTCAGTTAGAAACCTGGGAAGGGCTTCAGTTCACAGCTAATGAATTTAGATGCCTAAATTCACATGTCCATGTGAGCCCAACATTTCAGGTCCCACTACAGTCACTGGAGACTGAAGGCTTTATCCAGCTGTCTAAAGTCCCGTGTGTCAGGTAACAACATGGGGCTGGCAGATCAGGGGCTGGCAGATCAGTGGCTGATCTATGCCCTTCTGGACCAACACCTGCAGTCCAGGTGGGATCTGCTGGACATCTCAAATGAGCCCAGCCCCTGCTGTAGCCACTGAATCACATCTCTGGAGGTGGATAGCTAAATTAAGATGTCTAAGTGTTGGAGCTGAATCCCTTTACCTGGAACATTAATGACCACCATTCACACTGGATGCTGGAAGCAAACTGGAAACTTCTCTGGTTTGCACCAAAGTTTGCAGAAGTTGATGCAGATTCATTAATGGCTTTTGGAGTGTGTCCTTAAAGAAAAGTAATGTCTTAAGGTGTGATTCATAAAAACAGCTTCAGCACTTTTTTTTTCTTTTCACATTATTAAATGCACATAGCTTAGAGAGGAGGTAAACTGATGATGTTTCTTTTAATTAGCAGTTATGTCAACTGGCTCTGGAATCTTACTTTATTCTTTCCTTCCCACCTTATCACATTTTTCCACTAGATTCAGCACATACAAATGAGTACACAATGTGCTGTGTTTTTTTCTTTACTAAAAGTAGATGGATGTGGTAGAAGTGACTGAAAACAAAATACATAGAACCATACAGTCTGACCTGAACACATAGCAAAGTTCTAAGATTTTTACTAAAGATCCTTTCAGGAAAGGAAACTGGTCTCTTTCTAGGAAGGATGACCCAGCTGATCAATAAAGGTGAGCAGGTAACTCACTCATTGCCCTGTCTGCTTCCAGCAGGTGGATGGAAAAACATTTATGATGACTTAAAAATTAAGATAGGATGCCAATTTTTACTAGCAATAATAAATTTTCTTTAACAGCAAATGATTACTTAATTAGATGAGTGTGGGATGCCAATCAGAGAACAAGAGGATCCCCTAAAAAGACAGGTACCCTATTTTTGTTTCCCTGACTGGCCCGTTGATTTCCCCGCCTCTTTTTCCCTTATATGTCAAGGTCCTGCCCTCCCGTCGTTGTCCTCCTTCCCCCGCCCCTGTTCCTAGCCTCTTCCTCTGGTTCTCCCCATTTGTTCTGTGCCCTAACCCCGCCCATGTACTGCCCCTGTGCCCTGGGACCATTGGCCCGTGTGCTCTCTCCGCCCCCCCCCCGATCCCCATATAAAATATCTAGGCTGGAAGCCATGCAGTTTGTCTGCCTAGGGGAATGAGCCCATGCGGTCCTGTTTGCCTTTGGGACAACGTGAATAAAGCTCTTCTGAAGTCCCCATGTGGGGAGCCCTTCTCGCCTCCTTTATCGCCGCCGTGTTGTGGAGCTGAGAGCCAGCCGGGGCCATGAGGGGCAGTCCGAAAGGGGCCACGGGAAGTGAAACAGCTTCCCTCCCCAAGGAAGCCCCCTGCACTCCCAGGGAAGTTCTGCAGCTTGCCACACCACTGCAAGAAACTACAAACCGCAACAGTTGAGTACTGCAAATGAAAAAGAAATTAATAGCTACAGCTATGGGGAAAAAAACATGCATCGATTGTACTTGTTTATTATCCACACATTGTTCTTGCAAAGCGCTGAACAGGTACTTAAGATTTTTTTCCTACACCTTTTTTTGTTGATCCCATGCACAGAGGTTAGCATCTAGGCCATTCTGCAGATAAGGCTAAGATTTTCATGGCTGGAATAAGGATGCCAGTTTAAAATTTATTTTTGGCTGGAATTCTTAGGTACCTTGGTGAGAATTTTTTGAAACATCATTGAATTGCTCACTGAAAATTCACCTTGACGCTTCAGAGCAGACTACCCCCAAACTGTCACTGAACTTTAAAATGTCACAATACCAAAATTATATGTTCTAAAAATAGAGAAATAGCTTAAAGAGGAACTAAACTGACTTAGACAAGTTTAATTAATCACTATGCTTTGCAAAAAAAGTCACATGCTTTCCTGTTGAAGTGCAGAGACAGTCCAGACAGATTGGGTTGCACAGAGGCATTATCAGAAGACATCAGTGTGCTAAGCAAGAGCAAGCCCTGTTCTTTTCAGCTCCTGCTTTTGGAAGGCATGACAAGCCATTTCAATACAGCCCATGTGACCTCAGCCTTCTGAGATCCACTAGCAGCAAACGCCTCCTTGGGTCGGTGGATTGAATCCATAGTCTGGTATGTCCTCATCATGTTCACATGCACACTTACCTTCAACAGTCTGACCAAAGACAAGAGCAGAACAGGTGACCTGGGACAGGAGAGAAAGGAGAAGGAGGTCCTTGCCAATGTCGTTGTGTGTTACTTGGTCAGAAGGTGAGACTGGTGGCATTCATGAGGCAGAAATGAACAAGGGACAAAGTAGTTTTTCACCAGGCCCCCATCCTGCTAGTCCTGACTGCACCCTGATGGACCCTGGACCTGAACCTTGCCTGGGGCTGTTAGTTAGGGATAGTGTCACTCTGAAGCTGGGGGTCTGTGCCTTGCTGCTGAAGGCACAGTGTCTGCCTGTGCATGGTCTCCTGGCTTGTGTCCCTCCTGGAGCAGCCCCACTCCCACTGCTGCCTGGCATTGGGTAATGTCAACACATCTCTCACTTAGCTCTGTGGATACCTGAGGAGTCAAGGGCTCGTCCACCACTGCCCTCAGTGTTGCCAAGAAATTGGATGTTTTGGAGGGAAGCCAGAGCTGCCTTCTGGCAAGGAGGGAGCCATGAGTCTCATGAGCCCCTTCCCTGGGCAGCTCTCCAGATCCCCCAGGCACACAGAGCCCTGCTTAGCTATGCCCCAGTTTAGGCCAATTTGGAGTACACAGACCCATTTTGGCATCATGTAGTGAACCCCAAAGTACTGAGAACCATGTTTTGCCTCCTAAACTGATGGCATTTCCCCTGTCGATGCCAGCACAGTGGTGAGGTATGTGCAGGTGTCTCCATTCCACTGGGAATACCAAGGTGTTCTGCTAAATCACCCTCTGCAAAAGGACTATTAATACCAGCATTTTTTTTTTCCAAAGAAGAAATAAAGAACCTGATCCACCCCGCACCTTCCCCATATAAATAAAGACAGGCACAGTGAAGCTACTTCTGCAGCAGGGGTGCCTCAGCCAGACCCCTTCCCCATTACAGGGGTCACTCAGCCCTGCATGTATGTTGCTCACATACAGGAGCAGGTTCAGACCCCTCTGCTCTCCTATCTGCTAGGTGATGCAGCCACACCCCTGAGCACTTCAGCTGCCCAAGTGACTTGGGCAAGGCTGTGTGTGTAGCCTGAGTGAGCAAGGAATTACACAAGCTCTTTGCCAGGCCAAGGCTATCAGCCAAATCACAACCCCATCCTCCCCTTCCTAAGGTCAGGCAGAGATGCTCAGCTCAGATTTTATTCTTCTATCTGACCCGTAATCCTTTGAAAACCAGAATTCCTAATAGGAAAACCACTAGCCCCTCAAGTCTCTCAGGGCAGTTGAGTGCTACTGTAATAAGGTAGAGTATATTCAATGTAAGGATAATGGGTAATGTGGGATTTATAACAAAGCCATAACTCAATAAAGAGGGTTCAGATGATATCATGAATCACAGCCATGAGATGTGACTGATCGATGAGATCATTAGAAAGCTGAGATTGAATTACAGGTCTGGTAATTTATCACTCGACAGCCTCAGCATTTTCTATTATATTTGAGGAACACTTGCACATTTTCCTGGACTGTTTTTTTCAGGTCCCTAATTATAAATAAGGTGCTGGAGATGCTTTTAATCAGTGGGCAGTCTAGTGCCGCTGTCTTTCACTGTAATCAGAGTTGCAGGCATACAGTGAACTTCTCTTTTGAATTATTCAGGACATAGATCATTGCAGAATTACAACACAGCTTTCTCTTTCTCAGTGTTCAACATAGCAGTGGAAAATTCCAGTGTAATAAGGCTGGAACATAAATATCTTTCATAGTTAACATTTTATTGTACTAATTAAGAATCAAAACAGAAAAAGATTCTACATTCTGAGTTACTGCTAATCGTATTTCATATTAATTAATAAACATAGGCCAGTTAGTCTGAAGCATGAAATTTTTCAACACCTGTTTTTCCAGCTGGTTTAGTAGATTATACTTCCTTCTTTGTGCATGTTATCTTGCTCATTTCTTGGATATATGTTGTGTATACATTGAAGCTGTCTGGAGCCATAACAGTTTGATAAAGTAACAAGGCGTTTGCTTTCTAGAAGACAAAAATTAACAGCCATAGGCAGACTGGCAAAATTAATGGACTCCAGTTAATTTTCCAACTCTGACAGGTACTAACACAGAGTGCTATATAGGAAAATATCCAAGATGGCTAACATCTTTGAAAGCAATTTCTGAAGTCTGTGGGAATGGTAAGCAAATTGTGACTCCACCTGAGTGATATTTCTGGACCTGGCTCTAAGAAAATGTAAAACAGAGATGCCAGTTGTACTTCATGTCTAATCAATTTGACACTCTCCTCCCTGTAATGGCTGGAGGACAGGAACGTTCTGTCTTGCCTCTTCCTTGCTTCTTCCCATGTCTCGCTGCCAAAATCTCTGCAAAGCACATTCTCTGTACAATCATCTCCCCTGGCTCTGGCACCTCAGCTTTAACAATTATTGCAAGAGGGTTAAGACTGCTGGAGTTGTTGCAGATCTCTGTCTTCCACTGACGTTTTGCTCCCTTGTAATGATCTTTTTCATGGAGTAGAATGAGAAAGATTTTCTTCAAAAGAAGAAAATTACTCATTTTAAATTTTTTTATTTGTTTCCTTGCTTGTTTTTGGGGGTTTTATTTGGGTTTTTTGTTTGGTTTTATTTGTTTTTAAATTTGCCTGGTACTGTCTGGTAGAACTGATGCACAAGCAGCATTCCTATTTCTTTGGAAATTTCACCTAAGAAATGTATTTAGTCTGAATTAGGCTGGAGTGGGTAGGAATGTCCAGAATATTCTGTGAACTGGAAATTCCAAGGAAAATCTCACATCTGACACACCCAGTTATTGTGTTTGCAAAACAAAAGCTTTTCCTTGCAGCTGCACTGAAAAATTGACATTTCTGACAGTTCTCCCTGTGCGTCTGCAAAGATGCTGGCAGGAATGGTAATGTCACCGTGGGGTGGGCAGGAGGCTCAGGAGCTGTGATCCACTCACACCCTGCCCTGTGCTGCTCATCTGGGCACAGCCAGGGTACGAATGCTCCCCTCCACATCAGGGACTCAGCCATCTCCAAATACTGGGAGATGTCTCAGAGTCAGCCCTTCTCCCTTGTCCTGCTGAAGAGCCAGGTGACAATTTTTTACTCGGAGCTCTCAAACTTCTTTTAATCATCTCCCACTGCATGGCAAAAGGATGAGCAGCAGCAGCAGAGGCAGTATCTGCCTGCAAGGCAACAAATCCTTGCAAATTTACTTCCAGACATGCCAGCTTGTACCTTATGTGGTCAGCAGTTTTGTGCATATGCATTTCTCCCCAATGTAAAACTTGTCTCTCAGCCAGAATCCTGTAAAAGAGATTATTCTGTTCTGTCACTGATGTAAACTGTCATCATCTGTGAACCTGTTTCAAGGTGGGCTGGTCTCTGTGAGGGTCCATCTTGGCTCTGTTGCTGCAGTCCCTTATATATTTTCATTAGTATAATAGTTACTTTAATATTCTGCATCAGTCATATTCCTAAATGCCTGATATCAGCCTTGTGGAAGGAAGATCAGTCAAAACTTGCCCCACTTAGGTTTCTTCAGGACATTTCTGTTGTTCTTTGTTCAGTTTAAATGAGTATTTCACAAGTATTAATGCCTTAGTCTGCGTAAGCCTTTCTGAAATATTAAGATACAATTCCCTCTGACAGTGACAAACCCCAGAGAACTGCAGGTAAAGGAACACAGGGTAATTTTGTGATACCCAGAGTGACATGGCTGATCCTTGTTTTTTCAGAGCTTTTGCCTTTTCCCCTCTGTCTGTCTCTGAGCAACACAGTTCCCACTGACACAAAACCTGCTCTGCATTTTCAGTTAAGCTGCAGTTAATCCACTGCCTCCCAAAACAGTGCCTACACAAAATACCTCTTCCTATGGCACTGTAAAGACATGGAAGTCAAACCCAGCTCACTGGGGCAGTTTCCAGCTTCCTCACCAGTCTTCCCTTGTCTATGAACCTGAAATTTCTTCCCCCTGTCCTGCCCTCCACCAAAGGAGGGGATGCTGACAACAGATCACTGCTGTCTCTGAGATCAAGGTCCTGGCAGAGAGGTGATCCCTGCATTAAAGCCCATCCAGCACATGTGTCAGCAGGCTGGGGAGTGATTTACAGCCACGTAGGGCAGCCTTCCTTCTATTTTATCCCCTACTTTCGCACATCAGTTTCATTAATGTTCTGTTTGCGCATGAATGAATTAGGGAGAGACCTGGCACTGCTGAGCAGATGGTGCTGCTGTCCCTGGTGAGACAAGGGCCGTACCTGCCCCAGGAGAGCCAGGCATCCCTGTGTGCTCAGGAACCATTTTTTTCTATTGATGTGCTGGTGAAATGAACCATATAATCTCTAACCACAGCTGAAACAGAAAAATCTGAAATAAGAAGCCTCTCTAAACCCCTCCTCATTTATTCTGATGATTTGGTGGGAAGGGGAGTTTTCCAGCTTTGGGGTGGGATTATTTTTTGCACTCTATTCCCATCTCCAAAAGTGAAGGGGTTTGGGCAGTGCTCATGTTACAGGCAGGGTGTTTCAAGGCAGCTGCTGGGAGAGTCTCAGTTTTGGTGAACACAGCTCCTGCCATCTGTGATGCTGTCACCTGGGTTAACGTAGGGCTGTGTCACAGACACGACTCCACGTTAGCACAGTGAAGTCCCAGCAAGACCAAAGCCTTAATTTCCTCTTCCCTACCCAGAGAGTGACAGAAAACCTTCCTTCCCTGCACTGATTGCTTACGTTGAAAGGCATATAAAGGTGAGAGTGGGACTCCAGGATGAGCTGAAAAATGAAGCATTTTTTTCTTTCTGTTAGCTCAGCCCGCCTTTTCATTTTAGGTGAGGTATTTGTAAATTAAGTTGATCACTGAATTCTGATCATGGTTCCTCAGAACAGCTCCCACAAAGAGTGGGACCTCTCCAGTTTCCTCTCCATAGCAGAAAAAAACACCAGAAATGTGACTCCAGTAACCTCAGCATGGCTGTAACCTGCTGCTGACCAGAGGATTGCCACAATTTTTATCATTTTTTGATTTTTTTTTTAGTTAAGTCATATTTTTAATGGAAAAGAAACATGAACATTGTTTTGTGGTGAAGAAACCTCTGTGGTGCTTGCCAGATTGTTCCAGTGGTAAATCACCTGAGCTGCTGAAACATGATGAAGGTCTGATTTCCTAAGCACAAATGGATGTTGACATGTGTGCCATCTCCCCCAGCATATTTTAAGACTTTCCAGGTTACTGGTGTTCAAGACTTCCTCATGCAGCAAAGAATTCTCTTCTCTAGATAATAATTTGTCTACAGCTTATTTCAAAAAGTTCGGAGAAAATGGCATTTTCACCATTATTTGCTCCACAACAAAACTTTCTCAACATTCAGATCTCTATAAATGCCTCTTCCTAAATAGATGTTAAGAACTTTAACAAATTGTTCAGAAATATTATTTCTTTTTTTATTTTAGAGTGAGGTTTCTAATAGCAACCTAATGGAGCTTGAAAGTTTATTTCTTTTTTCTTCACACAAATAAGTCCATCATTTATTAAAAGTGTTTGGTATAATTACTTCTTGTCTATGCTTTCTTTGCCTGCTTTGTTTCCAGATACATTTGCAGCTTTGGGTATTTTCTAAGGTTTTAGTGCAGTTTCTTTATCAATGTATTTTGTTTTCCTCCCAAAGTGGAAAAACTGCAAATACAAATTCACTTGGAGGAACAAAAAAAAGAATTTTATAGGAAAAAAGATTTGATTTTAGATGTTACGTCATATCAGATCATGTGGTATGATTTTGAAGCACACATCTTTTCCAGAACAAACTTCAGAGTAATTCAGAGAATTTGGTGATATGGAAAAAGTACCTTCACTAATTTGATAGCATTAATATGATCCAACAGTATTATGCTGCTAAAAAAGACCCACAAAACTCAAAACAAACCCAACATCCTAACCCACAAAAAACCTCCACAATATGAAGAATCCCCCCCAAATCACTCACCAAACAAAAAACCCACAAAACCCCCAAAAATAGAAACCCCAAAAGACCCACACAAAAACCAAGAAGAAAAGAAGTGCTGATACTCTGTCAGACACTTGAAAGAAACCACCTGGAACACGTATTCTGAAGCTCAAAGCCCAGGTTTCAGCATCAAGAAAGCAGCAGACTAACATGGGCTAGATAGTGGCAACCTAGACATGATAATTAGAGATCTGGAAAACATGTCTTACAAGGAATAATTGAATAAATAACAGCTACTTGGCCTTGAAAGGGGAAGACTGGATGGACAATCTGTAACAGTTTTCAAGTGTGTAACACGCCAGCCCGAAGAAGAGGCAGCAGCCAGCTTGCTGTCACGACTGGGATCTGTTGGAATGAGAGCCTCTCTGGGTCTCCGTTCTGCAGGCCCAGAAAAAAATCAGAACATGGGGTTTGAATTAAAATCACTTCAGAAGCTGAGTCACACAAATATAAAATAGAAGTATAAACTTTAGTTTTCAGTAGAAATATATTTTAAGTGCCTTAAACACTGAGAAACTGTATTAGTTGAGTTAAAAAAACCCTTAAACCTAGTTTTTTAGTGCAGCAGCGCTACCTTTCACAGAGTACCCTTAGACAAAATATAAACACTGTTACATTAGTGGTATTTTTTAGATAAGTTGTGTACCTAAACAAAAAGAACAGATAGAGATCATATGCGTAAAATCCGTGTAGGATTTGTGTAAGAGTTACAACTATTTTCGTAAAATAGAATTAAGTTTTGATAGGTTAGAAGGAGTAGAATTAGAATCATGTTCTATACTGATTGGTTAATTAATGAATATAATGCATATCCTGGTTAGAAGTTAGAATAGTGTTACAAGTTAGAATAGTATGGAATAGGAATAGTATAGAATAGGAATGCTGTTGCTGTGGAACTTTGCTGCCAAGGCTGCTTTGCTGCTTCTGCTCGGACTATTTGCCCTCGGACTCTGCCTTCAGATGAAATAAACAACTTTAGGAGCGAAGCAGTCTCTTCTCTTTCTCTCTCTGTCTCCGGAGAATCCCCGTCACCTACTCGACAGGATCTACAGAAGGAACACCTATTGGATTCAAACTCCAAACAAGGGAAATTTCCAGTGTTCAAGATTAGACATTCTTTGAAACTTTAAACCAGCACAATAAGTGAAAGTAGAAAACAGGTTTTCTAAAGAGTTCTGGTGTCTCAATCACTGGATGTTTTTGGGGGAAAAAAATGACAAATGTTTCTTGATTTATATATAATTACATATAATTAACCCTAAGCTGAAGCAAGACGATGGGTAAATTACATCTTTCCTCTTTTCATCTTTTAGGATTCAGAACAGAAGGGAGAGATTAATACTAGTTGAGTTTTAATGGGTATTTTTATGCTGGGCTTTTAAGTGTAAGGTGGGAAGGAGACACTTTCTGAATCATTCTGACAAGCTGCATATTGCAAGGAGGACTGCGAGTACAAAGGAGATAAGCAAACTGAGCAAGCAGTTCATCACACACAGGAACTGCGGCCAGTCTGGACATCAGCAGAAGCAATCTACCACTAGAAAATGGCTGTGTTGTAGTATTTTGCAGAGATATATTTTTGTGGAGAAATTCCCTGACTCCCAAATGATTGCATTTCCTAACGTTTAATGGTCTGTCCTGATTCTTTCAGAATAGAATAGCTTTAATTTTTTTTTTACCTGAAAGTAACTGATTTAAAATATGTATATATAATTAATTAAAATTGAAGAAATTGTGTTTGGAACAAGGTATTTCATTATTTTTTAAGAAAACATTTTTGTTCGTTCTAAATACAAAATTTAGAAGAAGCAGTTTTGGATTCTGCCTCAGAAGAAAAATAAACGTCAGAATCATTAAACATCCTCTGGAATGAGTCTTCTACTTTCCTTCAAACTTCAATACAAATAATCCCAGATTTTTAGTAAAATTAGACCTTGCTTAAATATACATTTGGGGAATCCCTCTTTGTTTTGGAGGTTATATATACATAAGAGGAACTGACCAGTGGCTGTTTGTCCATGTTCAGTTTACAGTTGTAATATTTTTGGTTTGTTTCCTTTTTGTTATGATTCAGATTACCTTCAGTTTTTCTGAAGGTAAATTGTGGGCATTATAGTAATATCTCTTAAATACAATTTTCAAAAAAACTTACAGTAAGACAGAGATACGGTGGATGTTCCCTCTCCCCTGAAAAGCACAAAATATTTGAGCAAAGGCAGTTTTATTTGAAATATTAGAGTACTCAGAATATTTAATTACTTTTTAGGGAGTTAGGTCATAAAATATTAATATTTTCTCCTTCCCATTCAAGTAAGGATGAATTTTTTAAATAATAATGAGTTATAATTTCAAACTCATTACTTCTTCCCTTTTCAGAAATGCCTGTCTTAATGTTTTTTTGCTAGGCATCCATTTGTCACTCTTCCTTAAAGTTTATCTAAAGTTTACAAAGGTAGCATCACAGTGATATTATTCGACTGTTCATTTTGACCTGGAAGAGCTAGGTAGAAGTGGCCACTTATCTTCTTTCCTATTTAAAACTCTCTGTTGTAAATTCATTGTTTGTTTCTTGTTAGTACTGAAATAAGCTTTGAAAGAAAAAAGGTGAAATTTGAAAAAGTAATTTATCAAAGACATTGCCATCTCCAGGAACCTAAAGAAATAAACTGCCAACAAAAGCTTGAACTAGTCAGTTTTATGAAAACTGAAAAATTTAAAGGCTTGAAATTCAAGTGTATCTTTGAAAAAAAAAAGGGAATCTGTCTGCTATGCTTTGTGCTGTTTGTTGGATTTGGCCATGGGTAGTGCATTACTTTCAATTCACCAACTTTATCTGCAGTCCACTGATGTAAGTGAAGATTGAGGGCTCATACTCTCCTCCCCCTTCCAAACCTCATCCTGTTATTACTCTCATTTCCACTGATGGTCTGAAACCACTGTGGACACTGAGAAATAACCAGAGTAACGCAGTGGTTGGATTGTACCTCAGTGGAGCAGCTAGAGTGATGTCCACAGTAAATACCATGGGGTTGAAATATGAGGTACTTATGACATCCCCATGACAGCTAAATTCAAACTTCTAACTCAGAGAGCCCAAATGCTAATTCAAAATGCAATGCCTTTACTTTCCTCCAAATAGGCTGAATTGAGACCATGAATCATCCCTATGTGTTTGCTGCCACGGGATCTCCATCCGCTGTCCCCGCGGTGATGGCTGAGGGGCTGTCCACATTCCTATAGGGACATTTCAGGTGGGCTTCAGTGTGCTTAGCACAGCCTGGAGCAGCCTGAGGGACCTCACCCTGACACCATCCCTCAAACATTTTTGTGCCACCTCGCTGGAGAGGTTTATCTCTAGTCAACCTGATTTTACCCTTTCCCCCTTCAAATCCAGATTAAGTCCTTTTAATCAGCCTTGCTCACTTTTGCTCTAAGTTCCTTTTCCCCCCTTGGTGTACCTCATGTGTTCCAGTGAGCCTGGTGTCGTGTAGATAGACCCATGATGAAAGAAACCCAAATTCTGCTGCTGACACCAGCATCAGAGCCAGGAATTGATCTGCTGGCTCTTCCTGCCGGCACTGGGATGGCAGCATGTTCCTGCTAAGCTCTGTCTGGGCAGCTGCATCAGTTGTGGTGGGTGCAGAGCTGAGAGAGGACAGGAACTTCTGCCTGCTGGAGACCATCCCTCCCTGGCAGAGCTCCAGTGCCCTTCTTGCCTGCCAAGTACCACAGCGCTTCTGGTTCCAGCACTTCCTAAGGGATTCTTTTTGGGAGAGGGGTTTGACCACTGTCACTCCTGGCCCCACACAGGTCTCCTGGTGCTGTGCTCTGAGCTGTGGGCTCCTGGTGAGTCTCACCACTCCTTTGATGTTTCCTTGATTCAGGGACTCCCCCAGTGCATCACTCTGGGGTGCTCCACTGCCCACAGCACCAGCACTGGAGCTGCCACCAGGGCAGCTGCTGTTGGGGTCATTGAAGCCCCCAGGAATACTAAGGCCTGCGACCTTTTTGTTTCCTCCCGTTGTCTGAAGGTCTCCTTTGCTTCTTCCTGATCCAGCACTCTGTAGTGGAAACACATTAAAACATTGCATCCTTCTACTCAGCACAACAGACTTCACAGTTTTGCAAAATATGCAGGAACATGCTCTCAGTTCCTAACGTAATTAATGTGTTATCTGCATTACAAACATGCTGTTTTACTGAGCCATCAAGAAGAAATGCAGTTCTCAGATGGTGGCTTTATGAACTTTGTAAGTACTGAAAAAGAGGTAAAAAAAATATTTTTTACTTGATCAGATTGCTTACAAAAACAAATCCAAGCTTGACCTTTCTAACAGTAATTGGTGAAATGGAGCTGGAGTTGGGAGGATCACAAGTTTCCAGATAAGCATACAAAAGAAGTATTGATTAGCTAAGTAGCTCAGATCAATGTTCCTCACCCTGCCTTAGCAAATGCCTCCAGTCTGAAATAGAATTTTTATTACAATATTTATTGCAAAACAAAGCTGAGACACCTTAATAGTAGACTGTGTGTGTGCTTATGTGTCCTTGGGAGAGTGGCAGAAATCCTTGATCTAAAGATGTCAGTGGAACAAGATTTTTCTGCCTCAGACCATAAAGAAGCCTTGCATGCACATTTTAAGTTCTAGGGAGGTTTTAAACCACTACCTTAAATAATTTTCAATGTTTATTTTAATGAATAAGTAGTCAGTCTAGAGCTCTGTCTTACAGAGAGAGCACTCCAATTCCGTTTGAAAGCAGCTGCCATCCTCTAACTTAGCCCTGATCTCTAGGTTTAAGCCCGTAGAAGAGTGGGCATCTTGTGCTGTTTCTAACCCGTGACAGACGTGTGTAACCTGCTGCTGGACAGTGTGCATGGCAGAGACTAAAAGCGATGTCATCCTACCCTAAGCAGACACCAGCAACTGGATGCCAGAGAACCCAAGAAACACCAATGTTATGTGACTACGAAAGGTATCTCCTGTGTTGAAGACAATCTGCCTAACATTTTTTTTCCTTGTAAAGCTCTGTATTTCTCTTGCCTAGTGAATATTAAAATGGCCTTTCTGGGACTCTGACAAAAATTATTTCAGACAGATGTGCCGGTAATTAAAATAAAACCAATAATGTGGTGATTTCCAAATCCTAATTCATGAAATAATTTTCATGGTACAGAGCCCAGTTCAACAAAGAAAATTAACTGTGTGCAAGCCTTTGTCTAAATAGATGGATTCATGTGTGTGTGCTTAAAGATGTTATGTGCTCGTACATATGTTTTCTGTGTGGGCCCTAATTCCTGAGGTTGTGGTGAAAGCAGAGAAAGCAGTTTCTTGGCTTGGTCATGTTGTGACTTGAAGGATGAACAAGGCTATTCAAGGAAGGGAGAAAGGGATGTAGCAGGCACTTGGAAAAAAAGCTTTTTTCGTAACAGCAGTTGGTGGGAAAAAAAACATTTTAAGATACTTTCCCCATGTGCTGATGCAGAGCATTGTTAGCAGGAGTAGGCTGGTGCAGGTCTCAATCTGGATTTAATTATTCAGCTGAATAAGTTTTTCCAGGCCTTTATGAGAAGAAGCTGTTGTGGACCTGGAAAAACAGTTCAGAGACTGGCCTCAATAATCGAAGGTAGTGTCTTGTCATTCATCCCAGAGCCCTTTATCAATTGTATACGGAAATAACTTCATCCACCACCAAGAGAAAACACCTGCCTTGCTGGCATGAGCACAGTGGCTGTTAACAGGGAGCAGGTCACTGAACAGCAGGGCTTGTGTGGGAGGAGAGGAGGAGTTTGAATTCCAGGTGGCATGTGAGGCAGGAGCAGCAATGGCTTAGGTTGAAAAGGAAACCAATACTAACATAATTAGCACAGCAGAGCTGTATAAGCGGTTTGCAGTGCAAGGTTTATACTCTGTGAGTTCATCTTCTTTGACTGTGTCCAAGATAATGAGATTGGCCTGATGCCCAGAGCCAACAACTATCCTGACTATAAATTTCGCAGCCTCATCTCCTGGGGCCCATCTAGCTTGATCCTGCAAGTTCTGCTGAAGTCCCAATTCTGAGTCTGGCTCGAGCCTTTCACCTTCCAGGTATAATTTCTTTTGTCACATCTGGGAACTTCAGAGGTGCTACAGGCACCAAGCAAGGGTAGTTTGCCAACAATTTTAGAATTGCCTCCTGTAGACTAACTATTCTCCCCACGGATACAGACAGCCCAGAAGCAGGGAGAAATCCTTAAGACTATTGTCTCAGAAGTTCCCCTTGACAACTGTGACAAAAACATTAAGGCATGACAGAGACAGGGAAGGGTGGTCCAGGCTGAATGCAGAGAACACTATGCAGGTACAGTCATGCAGAGATCCCTGGGACAGCCTTGCCTGTTGGATGAAGAACAGTCCTACAGGCACAGAGGCAGATGTCCATACTGCAGCCAGTCAGAAGCAGGATAGCCGTCATGGTTCGCTGACGCTGACCACATGGCTGCCCGGAGGCCGCGCAGCGTCTTCACTGCTTGAGGTGTCCCGAGACAGGGACAAGCAGCAGCTCGTCTGACACCGCAGGCTCCTGCGAGGAGCAGACAGCAGGTTGGTGATACAGGAGCGAGAGCGGAGGCAAAGGAGGAGAGAGGGACTCTCTGCATGGTATTCCGATCCTTTATTCCCGGTTGGAGGGTCAGAGGCAGAAGAGTGAAGTATGACACTTACAACCCCTTTTATATGGGGGTGGAGATAGGTGGTACAAAGGATAGCATCCAATGGGGTAAAGACATGTATGAGGATACAACCAATGAAACAGTCTCAGGGGAGGGTTTGTTATAAACAAGTTCAGATATCAGCAAAAAATTAATCTGCGTTTATTAATCCGCAGCTGGGAACAGGGCATGGTGGGCAGTCCACCATCCCGCTCAACAAAACAGACAAAAAGTAACCCAACAACAGCCCTCGACCATACAAAGCTCACCCCTCTCACTCCAACACACCACCCAAAAAGCCCGCCCCCTTGCCACGAGGGGATAAGGTCCCCTTTTTATAACCCAGTCCAATCTCCCAAAAGTCTTGGTCCCAAGTATCCGCTTCCTGTTTGTTCATCCTTTCCAAGGCTCTATGGGACATGTAGTCTTCCTCCTAAGACAGCTACTGGGTCTGTGCTTTGATGTTGTGTCTCCTTTCTGCCTGCTGTCC
>WEIT01002080.1:0-24175 GCA_013389985.1 Dryoscopus gambensis | reverse complement strand
ACAGTATGAAATTTTCCTAAGGACACATAATTGTGAGTTAAGAATAGTTCCTTTAAATTTCACATTTCAGATAGAAGTTCTGATATTTTCATATTTACAAGATTTATTCTTATCAGATTTTTTATCTCTTAACTTCTTTTGTTATCTCTTTGTTTTATCTAGGCATAGTAGATAAAAATAATTAGCTGCTGTTACTCACACATTAAATCAAAGGAATCATACCTCAAAGGAAAGAAAATGGTTTTAAAAGGTGACATAATTAGGCAGTAAGGATAAAAACTTACCTTCATATCACCTCCCTTCTTTTAATTTTAAAGAAAGTATATCCACTTTTTCAGAGATATTGATGATCTGAAAAAAATAAATAAGCAAACCCTCTCAGATGTGAGGCAGGGTGGAGAACAGAAAAGAATTATTGTGCCAATACCTGATAACAGGGAAGCTATTCAAGCCAGGTCCTGCCACATTTCCTGAATATGTCTGACACCATGAACTGAAAGAAGTTGATGATACTGAACTACAGTTTTGTAGTATTTTTTTCTGTCTGAATATAAGATTTAAAAAATTAAACTTTTTACAATATGAGACTTAGCTATAATAATGACTGGGAAATGAGTTAGCATGTTAGTAAAAAAACCCCGGCAAAACTAGAGTTTCTCATGGGAGGAATATTTCTCTGACAAAATTTCTTGTTGCTTTGTTTGTAACAGTGCATATGTTTAGAGGATTAATTTCTGTATTGTAGTGTAAAGAAAAAATTATTGAAGAATGGTAATATCTCTCATTTGTGGAGGAAGTTAGCCTTTTGTCATCTGCATGAGGTTAGCTGAGTTATTCACTTCTTAAAATCACAGTTTTCATTTGCTCAGTGGATCTTCTTAACTAAATTCTGAAAAAATTCACCTCATTTTACCTTGCTGCAGAGCACTCCAAACCTGGTCAGCTACTGAAATGACCCTGTTCAGTGTTCACAGAGTGATCATACATGCTTTGTCCTAGCAGTACAAGAACTATTTTTTTCCATGAAACTAGGATCTGTTCTGATACCAGAAAATTGTGAGGACAGTTAAAATATGTTTCTAACACCTTACTTAAAACTTCTGATTGAGTGTGACTTGTAATGAAAGGTGCAAATCATTTTGATTTGCTTGAATGGAAGGTAAAAATGAAAAGAAAAGCAAAAGAGGAAATGGGGTCTAAGAGTAGAGTGGGAGAAGGATCAGCTTGCTCCTACTGAAAGAGGGAGTATGGTTCTAAGTGAAAGGATACTGGCCTTAAATACTTTTTGGTTTTAATAATAAGTTTCTAAAGCGTAATAACTGCATTTCTAAATATTAACACTTGGAAGTTAGAGAAGTGAGCACTTCTGCTTTAAAGCACAAGTTCTCATTTCAGTATTATCACTGCTAACATTGCCAGTTGCGCATTATGTCAAACTTTAATTTTTTTTTGTATTCTTTTCTCATAAAACACGTGCTTTATCAGAGATATTCTGAAGGAGAATGCTGGACATCATGTCTTGCAAACACTTGAAGACCAAGACACTCAAAACTTTCCATAATTTGCATTAATGTTCCTTCTCACTTTGTAGATAATTAAATGGAAACATGTGTAGCCTGAGTTACAAAAATGCTAAGTGCTCACAGCTGCAAGAGCCATCAGTGGGAACTCTCTTCTGAACAGTGAATTCCCTAAACCAAAAGCTTTATCTTTGAACTGGAATCCTGATTAGGGGTACCCACGGAGTTTTCACCGTTATGCCTCTTACTTTGTGCCCATTTTGCAGAGGAGAACTATGCTCCCACGTCGTACTGGCAATCCACATTGCCAAGTGTAATGTGGAAGTGAATTCTTTGAAATTTGTAATTTATGGTATTTTGGAATAACATTCCAGGGAGTTAGTAAGTCTGCGTTTGGTCAGGTGTTAACATGGAAGTACACAAGGAATGCCAGAGAAAAATAGAAATATCAATAAATCTCATAAATTAGTTAGGACAGAATCACAGAACATTTGAGGTTGGCAGGGGTCTCTGATGGTCATCTGGTCCAGTGCTTGCTGGGCCTCCCAGAACCAGTTGTCCAGGGCCATGTCTGGGTGGCTTTTGAATATCTCCAAGGAAGGAGACTCCAGAAGCTCTCTGGACTATCTGCTGGTGCTCAGTCACCCTTACTGTAACAGTGTCTCGTAATGTTGAAACCTCCTGTGTTTCAGTTTGTGTCCATTGTGTCTGGTCCTGTCACTGGGCACCACTGAAGACCCTGGATCCTCTTCTTTGCATGCTCCCTTCAGGGTTTTGTACATATTCATGAGATCCTCTCTGAGCCTTCTCTTCTCTAGGCTAAACAGCTCTCCCAGCTCTCTCAGTCTGTCCTCACTGGAGAGATGTTCCAGTTGCTTAATCATCTCTGTGGCCCTTCTGTCAACAGATGTGATGGGACCACATAATTAAAGAGAGAAAGATAATGTCCATGGATTTGAGTTGAACAAAAATGACTAGTCTAACATTTTTTACAACCCAGACAAAATGTTTGAATGCATTATTTTATGTGTAATTCGTAGGTATTCTTACAAGTGTTAAACCAATTATGTTGTGCTTCACTATAATGGGAGTTACAACTCCTTTCTTATGGATCTTTAGCAAGAGAAACCTGCTATTTATTAGTGAAATGAACCTTTAGTTTTGTACCGTGGGTCTTTCAGAGTCTGTATGAAACTGGACTACCATCCAGTAGGTTCTCTCTAATCCTTTTCTTTCCCTCCTCATGTGCCACTGAGTGTTGAGGGCAGCATGTGACATGAAAGAGGTGTGATGGCAGCACCAGTGCCCCTTTGAACTTACTTCCAGAGATTTTATACCAGTGAAGAAAATATATCAGAAGGTTTTCTAATTAATTTTCAAAGAACAGACATTGTCCTCTGATCTGACAAAGATGATATCTATAATTCCAAAACTGATAGAAAAGATCAAGAACTGTAACTCCTGAAATTTTTACTTGGAGCAGACAATATACCCTTTTTATGAGTTTCTGTAATTCTCTAGTAATTAGTACAACAATCAGTCTAGACAACATACCATGCATGCAGACAGAAATTCAGCTATGCACTTAAATCCTAGCTTTATGCAGGCATTCAAATTCATTTTTCCTCTGGTTTTGGTAATTTCAGTATCAACAGGGATCAATTTCACTATCTGCCTATGAAATATGAAGAGATGCTACATACTTATTTAGAGATCTTTGGTCAGTACAAATGAAGATAAATGTCCCAGTTATCTGATTGGTTTTCATCCACAGTGCATGCATTGGATCTCAAGACCCTTATTGTGGTTGGGACATGGTGATGAAGAAATGCACAACACTGGAAGAAAGTCTAAGCATGAGTCAATGGGAGCAAAGCATTACCGTGTGTCCAGTAAGTCCAAATGCATTCATTTGTCTCTTAAAACCTTTGATTCCATGTGAATGTCATGAAAATGAGCTGGCATAGATTTTTCAAGCTCAGAAAACTGCATTTAATGCCATTTTCCTTAGGTTTTCCCATCAGATTTTAGCAGAATACCTAGTTTCATTTCTATTTCTTATCAAACTACTTATATGATAAAATTATTTAGAGTAATTTCAATGGATGGTTGTTTTTTACCTGTAATGTCTATTTTCCCACTTTGAAAACAAATGTTTTCTAAGATTAGTGATATTAACATATTTTTCTCTGCAGAATTTTTTTCCATTATGTGTTTTGAAAAAGTTAATTCACTAATGGTATAATCTTTGCTTTTAGGACTATTATTGCTAATATAAAAAGCCAAATAACATCTTTGAAAGTCCATTAATTGAAAGGGTGAATTCTATAAGTTAAATCTCATCCAGATAAATGACAGAGGTGATAATTACAATAAACTCAGGGTTAATATTTACAGTGGCTTAACACTTCTCTTTAAAAAATTGTTTTGAATAAATATTGTATAATATAAAAAAGCACCAACAAAATTGATTTCTATATTTCATTTTTGATGTGNGCTTTCATTCCTAGTAATGACTTCTTGATCTTGTCCCCACTCCCCAGTGGGGCACGTGCATCTATGATCTTATGCTCAAATGGTACTCATATTCTAATCTCCATGTGTTTAACAAGTGCCATTTAATATCTTGATGACACTTCTCTTCCTTAAGCTGGGCTTTATTTAGTGAACTAGAGATGTGCAAAGTCAATACAAAGTTCTTCCAGCTTTGACTCGTGCTCTCTACGTGTGTTGGAGCAGCCTCATAGATACAAACTCTACACTGATTCTGAGGGCCTTGAGAATGTGCTCCTGTGTTCTGACTGTGTTTGACCTTAAAAAGCAATTTTTTGAACATTTTTCCAAGTTTTTAAAACTTCTAAAAATGCTTATGTCTAGTCCTATCCTTTGCATCCATCTTCTCGCATAGAGGACTAATAAAACAGGCTTGTGTTGGATTCATCTCCGTTAGTATTTGAGCTGAAATCAGGAGCAAATTTGGGGAAAATACTATGATTACTGAAATGCCTTTTTTTTTTTTTGATATTTGCGTAAGCAGTCAGCCTGCTGTGCCCAATGCTTGAATTGTGGCACTAGGCCTTATTTTCTTTTGCAGGTATAGAGCACAAAGCCAAGATAGGGTGGAGGGAGAAATAATTTAAAATGCATAATTCCATTTTGTTCCATTCAACTGGAAAAACAATTATTTAGTATCTATTACATGACATGTGCATAGGATATGGCAGTCTAGTCAAAGCAGGGAAGCACCTAAAGCTTGCTTAGAAATTCATCCATAGCTGAGACTTATACTGCTGATCTGAGATGCAAAGACTTAGTGAACCTCCAGAGAAATTTTGTGCTTGAGCAGATTGAGATTGCATAATATAAAGATTTTAGAATCATCTATCTGAATTGAAAAGTGTAGGTTTACCCCGTTACTGTTCTAAAGCTTTATAGACCAAGTAGCACATTATTGAACAGACTGGAAAACTTCATAGAAACTTTCCTTTAAAGTAACACTGTCTTCTGGGAAACTGCAATTGATTACAATTTTGCTTAGTGAGATATTCAAATATTTGTTTATAGCATTTTTAGGTGCTGTGCTCACAGGATATATAAGCCAAGATGTAAATTTTGTAGGCAACTGAGCTATGTGCATCCTCAACATGTGCTAGATACATTCAAGACACTGTTGCAGGCAGAACATAACAGAATATTTGAAACCTACCTCCCCTATTTTGGTCCCAATTGCTTCCAATATCTTAACTGTTAGTAAAATTAATCTGATCTTTTTAACATTGTGGAAATTTTTTTAGATTAATGAATGTCCAGTTTCTTCTAAAACTGGATCAGAGAAAGGTCTGTTTATACAATTGTTTAGTCCAGAATAAAAAGTGTGACCAGTTGCCTTCGAGAAATTATTTCCTAGAGAACTGTAAGTATTCATATGGCTGAATACTTATAGGCATTTATAGGTAGAGGATAGAAGTGAATAGGAGAGATAGATGAGCATCTGTGTTACCATCTCTGAACTTTGAAGATCAGTTTTGAAAAATGTTGTTATTTTGGTTATCTTGCTTTGATTTAATTCTCAGTTTGATTTTTAGGTTATTGTTTCAGTTGGCATGAGTACAGCAATTGTGCATAAATATAGACAGTAATTAATGCTATGGCACATATATCTACTTTGATCTTTATCTGGTTGGTCATATATCCCTATTATTCATCCAGTATTTTTTATGGTAATGACGGTTCGGGTTTTTTTGAAATATTTTCCAGTGGGACAACTTGCAATCCATTACTTAAAAATATACTGACATTATCTAGGAGCTTTTACAAAGAAAGTAAAAATAATTTTAAAAAACTTTTTCCAGATTTTGGGTTTGATTTTTCGGGGTTTTTTGGGGATATTTTGTTTGGGTTTATTTGGTTGTTGTTTTGGTTTGGTTTTTTGTTTTTTTTTGTTTTTTTTTTTTTTTACAAAAGTATGCAACATGAAATAGCTTTATTTTTACAATTCTCAGAGAAAGTGTACTATGGGATCTGAATTCATTAGCAGCTTCAGGAAATACTAGAGACTCACTAAATTCTACAAAAAGTCATCTCAAACCGAGGATCTCATGACAGAATTAAAAACTGTGACCTTTACTCAGAGTGCAGAGGCACAAAGCAGGAAGATGAGGTGGGTGCAGAGAGACTTGAGACAAAGATGGATATTTGGAGGACATTAGGAGGGAAGAAAAGTCTAACGGTATCTGCAGAAGGGAAGGGGTGACAAAACCAGGGTGGTAGAGAGGGAAAGCAGAGTGTAGCTGTGCAAAGACAGTACAGCCATATGGTCTGACTGACTGTGATTTTGCCCTTGAGGTGTCAGATTGTGAAAGGTTAATGGGCATGGATTCTGGTAAGGGCTGCAAAGGCCCCTCATCAGTACATTTTGCTTTCCTTCAGTTGTATGATGAAATTTTTTGATATCACTGCTGAAAGGGAGATATTCACGGAGAGACAGAGCAGGTGAGTCATGGGGAACAGCAGAGATCCCAGTGGGATAATCTTAGCAGGAGCAAGGAAAAAAGAAAAGAAGAAAGAGAATATGTCATCAATTTATCTTTCTGAGTTCAAGCTTTCCACTATGTTTTATGTATATTTTCTCTGCCACTTAATATATATTATGGTAACCATAGACAACTGTAGCTTTAGTTTATAATTGTAGGTGCAACAATAAAGATGTTTTGATGCAGCACAGAAACAGAAAGCAGTAAAGGCATTTTCACATCTCTGACATTATTAGATTGGGAACATAGAATTGTTAGTTTATGGACTATAAATATTTGTTAAGCCAGCAGTGTAAGAGAATGGGTTTACTTGTCACTTAAAAAGAAGTATTTCTTCTTGTCTTACAAAACCCAGCAATGTAAACTCTACATGAGCAAAGGTTGGTGAGTTATTTTCAATAAATAGCTGTCAGCAGATTGTGAAATGATGAATTATGGTTATGTCAGTTGTAGCTGGCTGAATATACACATAGATGTTCTTGCACAAGTGATATTTGGGAAAAAGAAATTGTGGGAATAATTATTAGTGAAATTATGGTATCTTTGTCACAGTGGAAAGAATCAGCCAACATCCAGAGTGTCAATGGAAACATGCCTTATGTTGTAATTGAATCCCTTGTATCTTTAAAGTATTTGTGAAATGTACACTTCTCTCACCCCAGTTAAAATACTAAAAATAGTAAAGGGAGATACCATTTCAGATTGGTTATGACAATCTACAACTGTAATTCCTGTTTCAATATATAAGCAAATATTAAAGTGTTATGTTCTTACACATTTGATTAAAAATGCATTACTACAATGCATATTGATTGATACATATTTATTCTTACTAAGAGTGAACTTAAATTCTACTTAGCCTGCACTTGTTGGTGCTGTTGCCTTGACTGAAAGGTCAAATGTGGGAAACAAGAGGCAAAGCCCTTAACATTTACGTGAGAAAGTGGCCACCATTTCCATTTAGGATCACAGATTTGTCAAGAATAACACCTTGATAAAAGAAAAATATGTATTTGTTGGGAGCTGAATTCCCCATGTCCTGCTCCATTTTCTTCAGAAATTTCAGTAGCCATGGAGGCTGCTACAGTTTCCATTAGCTCGTTTTGTTCCATCTGGACAGTAAAGATTTCTTATTGAACGTGTTATGGCTGCTTGATGGAAACATTCCGGTCTAGGTGAGAATAGTCTGACCCTTCCAGCCATCTAATGGTTAGAGACTGTCATATTTAAAACCACATTTCATGAAATGTACTATGTGGTGTATGCTTCAAAAAACTGTTGTCAAAAAAAGACACTCATCATGGAGATTTCAGTTTAGTTGATCCAGTTTTGCTACTCTGGCATCATAGAATCACAGAATTGTTTCATTGGAAGGAAACTTAAAGATCATCTAGTTTGAACCCCCCTGCCAAGGACAAGGACACCTTCCACTAGACCATGTTTCTCAAAGCCCCATCCAACCTGGCCTGGAACACTTCCAGGCATGGGACATCCACAGTTTCTCATGGTGAACCTGTTCCGGTGTCTCATCATCCCCATAGAGAATTTCTCTTTCATTTCTTCCTTATCCTCTGCTGCCTCTTCCTTTCGATCTTGAGTTTTACAGTCAGTATCCAGGTTCCATTTTCACAGGAAAATTTTAGGAAGTAGGAAGTACTGTCATCAGAAGACAATCGACAAGTAGGCAAGCATGGTTGTGAAAAGTAACAGTTGTGATTACTGTTATTGTTATGGAGGTGGCATCCAGTGGCTCAGATTGGTTGGAAGTTGTGGGAATTATGCAGCTACAGAAATTATAAGGGGAGATTCTTGTCTGGAAGATGTATCTCTCCAGTGGAGGCTTTTATTATTGGTGGCTGAAAGCTGAAGCTTCATTCACGGCTGAATAAAGAGGTTGTATGAAGGAACTGCCAAGCCTCAGGTGAGCTTTTCTGGTGTGTTTGTTTCTAGATGAGGAATCTGACAGTGGATGGACATTTTGGAACATGGTCACAGTGGAAACCTTGCACCCACACTGACGGTGCCAGTGTTGGTTCCTGCCTCTGCAGGACACGTGTGTGTGACAGTCCTGCTCCTCAGTGTGGAGGATGGCTGTGTGAAGGGCCAACCATGGAGATTGCCAACTGTTCCAGGTATGCAAAACAATTTCAGGTTCTATCATTTGTGGTTTAGAAGTTTTTAACATTATCAGAATAAAACCTACCCGTTGAAATCTCACCTGAAAACTACTGATCCTGTTCTGTGCATGAAAGGCCAAATGGGACATTAGAAAGTTTCTCTCAGACTTTGTAGCAGAGAGAATGAGTCAGAGAGCAAGGAGTCATTTAGAATGCTGTGTACCAAATAATGTTGTCCTCATAAAAGCTCTGAAAGAAAAAAAAAAACAGTGTTGGATAATACCCAAAGTATGATACTTTTTCTCAGTTCTGTAATTCATACAACTTTCTTTTCTGGAGGTTAGAATGGCTTACTTTTTTGGAGGTCTCATATTACCATTGTCGTCCCCCATTCTGCCCTGGAAAAATGTTTTCATTGTAACTTTCAGTTGTATCATGATAGCAAGTTCTATTTTCAGTCTGTATAGGACTGTTTAGCCTCTCCTTTGTCTTCTTCAGGCACTTAACCACTCCCAGAGAAAATCAGTGAGAGCAGATCATTTCAAAGAGACTCAGAACATTACATATTTGAAACTGCATCAGAAGTTCATGTTTAAAACATTATACATACTTTAATTGCAAGATGAAACATACTGGTGCATTCTGCTTATTTTCAGTGATTCTTTCTGCTTTTTGTCTTTTTTTTTTAACAATCACATCATGATAGTGAATAAAACTGATTACATTTCTGCACAAGGTAACTGCAAGGTCTGTAAGTGAAATAGTCAATTTTAGGAAAATTATTAAAAATGTAACATTATATTATATAACATTAGGTCAGGAGAATGATAGAAAAGATGACCATGCTGTGAGATACTGAACAATCAGTCAACAGCTGTGAGGTTTAAAAGGGAATTTGGAACGTGATTTGGGATGGGATTCACATTCTACCTTTGGCAGTATTACACTACTGTTTTAACATCTTCTGTTAACACTGCTAAAATCAGTGAGACACTTTTTTAACTTTTGCTTTTTTGATGAAACATCAAAAGCTCATTATAGTTTAGTTTTATTTTTTCTTTATTTCTGTTTGTGTTCTACCAGTGCAAAAGCTGCAAGCTAGACATTTAAAGGTTTTGATAACAGCTGAAATGCTTTTTTTTTTTTTTTTTTTTTTTTTTTTTTTTTTTTTGCCTAGGACAGAATATGAAATTCCTTTTCAGATGTTTGGTCTGTAGTATTTTTTCTAGGGTATACTGGGGAGGGATAGGAGTGTCCTTTCTAAAAGTTCACAAATTCAAGGTACAGAGTGTGAACTCTCTTAGCTTTTTTGTTACATTACAAGTGAGGTATTGACATCTTATCAGAGTAACCTGTTGAAATTGAGAACTAATGCATTTTAATGCTTACTTTAGTGTCACAGAGTCATTTAGGCTGGAAAAGAAGATTGAGTCAAACCGTTAATAAGAACGGCCTAGTCCACCACTAAACCATATCCCCAAGCACCACATTTGCAAGTCTTTTAATACCCCCAGGGACGGTGACTCCACTACTTCCCTGGACAGCCTGCTCCAAAGCTTGACAACCCTTTTGGTGAAGGAATTTTTCCTAATATCCAATCTAAATCTCTCTGGCCTCTAACATAAGGCCATTTCTTCTCATTCTGTCACTTGTTAAAACCCTGGGAGAAGAAACCAACCCTCACCTCATTACAGTCTCCTTTCAGGTAGTTGTAGAGAGCAATATGGTGTCCTCTGAGCCTCCTTTTCCTCTAGGCTTTAATCACTTTCCTTTTAGACAAGGAAGCAAAATTTGACATTTTAATCTCCCTGAAAATGACATGTAATTAAAAGTTAGTTTCAGAACATTGATACAGGAGTTTGCACATGTAGTTTACCCAGAACAAAGTGACCAAAAGCAGCTAAATATCTTCATATCTTTGTAATTCTTGTATAATGCAGCAATTTTAGCAATTGCTGATTACAAAGGATTGAATATGGAATATCGGAGCACCTTTATTTTGGTTCAGTATTCTTGAAGAAATGGAACACGATGCAGTACTAATGACTTCTACAGAAATATTAATAGGCCAGATTCCGCTGTCAGTCACACCTAATCAGCCATTCGCTATGTATAACAGATGACAGAGCCTGAGCTTTTTATTCTACCAGAAATGGAGGCTGGACACCATGGACTTCTTGGTCACCTTGTAGTACCACTTGTGGAATAGGCTTTCAAGTTCGTCAGCGTTCCTGCAGCAATCCTACCCCTCGACATGGAGGACGTGTCTGTGTGGGACAGAATCGAGAGGAGAGGTGAGTTACCTTTTTTCTTGTTGTCTGTTTTAATTTCTTCTGCGCAGTTGTATTCCACAGGTCATTTTCTCCTTTATTTGCCTTGGTTTTTGCTTCCCTTTCCTTTCACTCTCTCTTTAACTTCACTGCTGTACAGTGCAGTATTCCCATTAACGAGGCTGTGGGTCTGCAGCAGATCTTTCATCTTTTGCTTAGCTTCATCCCTCCCGAGCCACCTGAGAACTCCTGGTAGTGCCAGAGAATTGTGCTGAAGGAATGTGCTGCTGTCCCTTGAGACCCTGAAAATTGATTCTGCTTGAAAATTGATTGCATTGTGTTTGAATTGTAACTCACCCAGCCTCAAGACCTGGAATTCAGAGTAAAATATCATAAGGTCACAGCACTATGTTACTGATGGTATGAGTTCATTTTTTCTATTATGAATGAATTAAGCATTTCTATAACATGGAAGGAAGTTTCAAGGGCTTTGTTTTCTATCCAATAAATAGAATACACCTTGAACTCAAATATCTTTAGTAAGGTTTCAAGCTTGGTGGTTTTTTTAATTGTTTGTATATATTTTCTAACCACCGAGCAGATCAAGTTAGCTCAGATTTTGATTTCACCATGTACTGCTTTGGCACGAGACTATGTATTTTGTCACTAGCTCCGAATGCCAAGTTCAGGCCTTTCATTCCATTTTATGTGCACCCTAATTACATCCCTAATTTACATGGACCCTACATGCATCTCTAAGTTTTTGTTTGCAGTTTTAACAGGAATTAAATATTTCTTTAAATCATGCTAGAATATATTCAGATAAGCTACAACTTTTGTACACATTTTGTTGTTTCCAGAGGCATACCAGAAAGCTAGATAGCAGGAGACTGGCACTGGTGTGAGAATTTGGAATCCTGTAGCCATCCACTCCAAGAGATGTATGCGAATACATTTCCTCCCAATATGCACTCACAGCTTACTTCAGTGTTTCTCTATGGATGATGTAGTATCCTATATTGCTGTTGGATGTAAACTAAATTCAGTAACCTTTATGAAGATTTTCAGTGAGGCATTTAATTAAACACCAACTCTGGCATTTCTTCAGATTAGGAGATTCACTGAAGCAAGGTTGCATCACATATTTATGTATTAATGGATCACAAGGGACCTGGTCTTTCTAACTCTTAAATATAAAGGATCAGTATCACAGAACATGTGAACGTTTCTTGCTGTTTCAAGGCCATGAATATTTACCATTTCATTACAGAGGAGGGGATTTTGTTATTTTGTAAATTGCTTTCTGAAAATAGGTTGCCCAACCAAAAAGCCATCACCACCAAACATAGATCGTATCTGCTGTTATTTAGCTCTGTCCCAGCCTGAATAATAGTTATTGATTTTCCTGAACTGAGAGGTCAGTCCAGGGCAGGACACAAGACTAAATATAGAAAAAAAAATTTAGTTTTGAGAGACCTTTGGGTGATGGACTATAGATGGTAATAGTAATTGTTCATTTTAGTTTAACATGAAATAAAAGTCTGATAAGAAGTTTCACAGAAATAAAGAAAACCATGAGAAATACTTTCTCAATTATAGCAACATTAAGACAGTAAGTGCACTGTAAAAACAGTTACAAATTGGAAAGTGACTTCTGATGAGTTAAAATAATAGCAGCCCAGAAGGATTGAATTTTGGTATGCAACAGTTCTGAAGGAACAATAAGCTTATGTTGTTTTGCCTTTGTAGCCTGCCTTCATCCAGTCCAGCAGCAATCTGGGATGAATGTGCCTGTGAGTTTACTGCAGGATGCCTTTTTCTCTCAGAGTTCTTCTGTCACTGTTTCCTGTCTCTTTGAAAGACCCTTCACTCCCCATAGTCCTGCACCTTTCTCACTCACAGCTTGCTCACACCGGACCTTCCTGCCTCTACCCTGGTTTTGTTTGTTACTCATGTTAAGTTCTGATACTTTTAATTATCTTTTTAAGTACTTTATTTTTTTTCCAGAGGGTGCGGTAAGTAAGGAAATTTTGTCAAATAATTCGTAAAGCAGCTAGAGGAATGAAGCATCAGTTATTTGCCAGGATTTTTGTCAATGTTAAGCCAAGTACTTGGATAAATCTTCTCAGAGCTGTAAAAAGCAGAAAGTCCTGGGACATTTGCCAGACAGGGCCCATCCCATCACCCTCAGCAGGGGAGCAGGGCAAGCCTGGAGATTGTGACCAGATCCAACCAAGAGTCTAGATCTTAGGTGACAGAAGTCTGAAGTCCAGGTAAGAAGTTAAACCAGAGGCCAGGGTTAGGATCAGGTTAAATAGAACTCCTTGGCCCATTGGTATGGGTGGAGGTCCCAGGTGAAGATGGTTGGGGCCATTAGAGTCTTATGAGTGTCCTCATGGCTCTGCCAGCTTGTAGAGAGTTTTGAGCTGTGAGGGCAATGGAGTACCAACATTTACAGTAGTCTTATTTCACTGTTTCACTCTCATTGAGTTACATCTGCACCAGATGGAAACAGTTCCTTTGAGCGCAGTACATTTAGGCAGGCTGAACAAATACTGCATGTGCGGTAACTCCTGAGAAACATTTACTGGTTTCATATCCAAACTGCCAATAAGCAACTTCTCAGATTTTCTCATTTAAATCAACCGATGTCTATAGATAGCCCAGCAGCTTACTTTTTTAATGACCCAGCTCATATGTAAAATGAATATATGTTTAGTATTAGTAAAAACTTTTATTAGTTGGTTTACACATTGTGTGCATTTGTCTTTGTAAACGTGCGTACTCTAATCACCTTCACATGTTCAGGGGTATAAATACAGGATTCAGTTTCCGCAGCCATCTACGTGCCAAACTTTGAAACAGCTTTTTAACAAACAGTGACTGCACTAGAAATCCAGTACATAACTCCACAGAAAGCAAACACATAAAAGGCAGCGTATATCTGAGGTAAATTTACCTCCAGATGTGAATGCATATTCAGCTTGAGAGTATTTGTTCATGTGTTAAGAGCTGAATGTTTTTCTAGGATATATTTGTTTTACCTCATGAAAGCCATGATCCTATCATGGCTAATGTATCAGGCAGCTTTGTGCTTGCTGGCCATTCCCTTGAAATCAATAGCAATATTTGCCAATTTAAAGCATTGAAGATAGGTTAAACTGTTCCATGCTCTGCTGCTAGAGGGGTGTGTGGGAAAGGGGGGAAGGCAATTGAGAGATAGCAGCAAATACTCATATTACAAAGCAAACTCCTCTTGTAGAAGTAGGTCAAAAGTGCCGCTGATGTGCATTTAGACAGAATATGGAGAGGGAGTAAAAATAACATTGTAAAAAAAACTAATCAGATAATAATTTTGCAGTTAAGACTCCAGATGGAAGACATCCTGATGAATTCCTTAGGGACTTAATATTTCTGATTTTTCCTGTATAAGAAATAGTCTCTGAAGCTGCTGGAAATTTTCTAGATCTTAATTTATAGAGTCTGTAGTATCCTATCTTGGCATTATCATGGAGTCGGAATGTTTGTTCTTTCTGTGGAAGATGTTGTAGATATGGCCTTATTAAGTCCACTGGTCCCCCTCCTATTTGTGTGGAAATGAGGGACATTAAAATGAGAATCCCTTGCTTTCAATGGATGTACTTATCTTTTATTACACAGGAAAGAATAGAAAGAAAAAAAACATGGCAATTAGAAAAGTAAACTGGCTGCAGACAAGGAGTAAATGTTTGAAAGCCCTGGATATTTTGGTGTGTATAAAATGATTAGAAGCAGTACATATTGTCACATTATTTTGTACACAGTTTTCAGCAAACATTCAGCTTTTGGGCTTGTTTCTGTGAGAAAGAGGAACTGCTGAGAGTCAAGTGCCTGCTCTGTGTAGCACTGCTTGTTTCTGAGTAGCTGAAAAAGCCCAGTCCACTTCAGCAGGGCAGATTAAACGTCGCAAGGCTTTTGGCTTGCTTGCACTCCCATGGATGTCTTGTCTGCTAGGATGTGTCTGTTCCCATCCTCCTTGCTTTCTCTGCTGCCTCCTCTTCCGCAGAAGCCCCTGGGACCACATGCCACCTCCCACAGTCTCTTGGATGGGTATTTCTGTCAGTGTAGCAACCTCAATCCAGTAGGGCATACGCATGTTGTGCGCCTGCCTTCAATTAAAGGAATCTGGCATTCCCATCAGCCTCGGTATAGTCTGTGCATCCCAGTAAATCACCAGCTGGTAATCACGACTACCCACCACAGAACAGTACATTGCATAGGAAGGGGACAACAGGGATGAAAGTTAGTTTGTTTTTCTTAAACACATGGTAGTATAATATAGTTCAAAATTAAGAAGTATTTCTTTAAATAACATCTCTCTGTGGAATAAAAAGGGCATATTTGTAACTGTCATGCACTTATCCTGTAGTACTCAGTGCTGGATAGCAGCACTGAAATAAGTTGAATAAATTGATGTCTTACTAAAGGTTGAGATCTTTATAGAAACAAGAATAGTAACACTAGTTGTACTGAAATTGTAAGTGTAAAATTTGCTGTAGGCACTAATAGCTGTGGACACAACTGGACAGAGGATGTTCACCCTTCCCCCAGTATGGCAATTCCTTTATTAGGGCATTTGAACTTGGGTTCACTTCAAGGGAAATGTGAAGGGTCACTGTACAAAACCCACATTTCTCTAGGCTGTTCTCCATTCTGACCTCACTACAGTTAGGTTAGGGGAGAGGGCAGTGGTTTCACAGATTCAAGTTTCTTGCATTGCATGTTTTGTTGAATTACTGTAAAACGTTAGCCCTGTGGGTCCTGAGAACAAAATTAAGAGGGGAAGAAAGAGCAAAAGGGAAAAAGGGTTGCTGAGTGACTTGAAATGCATCCAAGGACAGATATAATGAAACTTGGCTCAAAGCCCCATGCTGTAGCACAGTTCTCAAAGATCAATTGCAGGGATGTCTCTAGCTGTGAAAACATACCTGATGTTTTCAGAGGCTGGCTTACTGAAGTAAAAATAAGATTCTACTTGTATGCTGTGTTGGTTTTTGGTTTGTTTTCCCTTTTTTTATTTTCCTGAAAACAAAGGAAAAAATGACGGTTCTGTTGTTGACTTTTTTTAAAAAAACTGTTTCCTAAATTGAAGTAGTTTGCGTAGAGATTTTAAGGATTTTTTTCATCTGCATCTTTAATTAGTCCTGGATAACAGAATTGCCAGCCCTTTGAAGTGCTTACTGTGAAGGGTCACTGTTATTAGGTTTCTTTTCTGTCTCCTGCTTAAGTGAGAGTGTGGGAGGTTGAGCACACAGATACTAAAAGAGCCACTGCACAGTGGCATGATGTCCTCGAAGTGAGATCTGTCATACCTAACTTCAGGTGTTCACAAGTGCGAATGTTCATGTGTGAGCCAGGTGTCTGAACTCCTGCTGTGGTCTGAAGAAATTTAGTCAACACAGGCTGTGGAGAATAGTAATTTGTGTCCTTCTGCTGTATATTCCTTAATTTCCTCAAATCAATCATTCTAGTCTCTCTAATTTGTATTGACAAGATTTCCATTGGCAGTAATGGCCGCTTAGATGTCTGTCTCCCATGTAGCATTTAAAGTCAAAGAAAATCAATCTGTACATCGAGGCGTGTATTTATATGACCTTTGCTTTAGGGTGACATAAATCATATTTTTAACAGGGCTGTTTCTTTCCATGAGCTGTTGCTCAAGTTCAGATGACTACTTCATTTGTAGATAGCTACACTGTATTTTATTTTAAGGCAAGACAAGTTCCTTAACTTCACTTTTGCATGGCTGAATATCGGTAATTCTCAGCTTCGTGGCAGACTTGCTTTAGCCTCTGTGTGTGTCCCAAATTAACTTAACACATCTTCATTAAGAACTGAAATTATGCAAAGTATGTACTAGTTTGACCAAATAAATTCTGATGTTACATCTATATTTTATTGACTACACCTTCTCAGCAAATGATCACAGAGAGAAACTATCACACACGTTCACATAAATGACTGCATGTGACAAAGAATGTGTGCAGTTGGAGTTCTAGGGGAAGAATATCCAGGCACAGAGCATTCCTATGTATCTTCAATGATGGCATAATGTGAACTGTAATGTGTATACCCAAATCACGTACTGAAGAATTCTGACACCAGATTCATAAATATTGAGGGTTCAGGCATTTTTTCCTCAATTTCCAGAGGAAAGGTCAATACAAGCTGTGAATAATTTTCATAACTATACAGAAGCAGAAAACTAAATGTCACTCCTCTATTAACTCCACTCCCAATCTTTAAATTTTGATGAGGTTGCCCAGACCTAGGGACAAAGTTTGAATTTTAGGCTCCAGCATATGCAATAAATCTACTTTTGTATGTTATTTACACCACCACCATTACTTTTTTTCCCTCCACAGCGTTCCAAATGTTCAAATTCCTTGATAATGAAGAATTGCAGCTTCCAGATATTGGGGTTTTATGAAAACAAAAAAATTGTTGTGGTTATTCTTGTTGAAAATGGCAACTGTTCATACTATCATTTCTCTTTTTGTAGAAAATTAATAACTGGAGTATTAAAGTCAGTTTTCACTGTAGAAGAGTGACAAGAGATGAAAACTTGTTAGAAGGGCAAGAAGACATTGGAATTTGGATGACTGGTGTAAAAACTGAGGAAATACTTTAACAGATTGATTTGTTCATTCAGGACAGTCAGTATTGGAACAAGAGCTACCCAGATGCATCCATAAAATATTAGAGAATTTCTTTAGGGTTGTCTGTTTCCTGACTATGCTGTGTCTTTGCTTTATCTAAGTAACAGCTTGGTCTCTTAGAGAGCGCCAGTCACACTTGTTGATAGCCCAAACCCTTTGTACTTGTGTAAAGGTTCCCTAAAAAGCAGCATATGCTATGGCTAGAATTATTGTACAGCACACTCAAAAAATCAAGAATCTAAGGTTTCTACAAAAATTGAAAAAACTCAGCTGAAGCTGGGACCTTCCCACATGTCTGAATGTCTTGTTATAATAATGACAACTCAATAGTGCTTCCCTCAAGGACCTACTAAGCCTCTGAATCAGTTTTCAGCCTACTGGGAAATCCTTCAAAGATTATAGAAGCTAAAAACACTCTTTAAAAGATAAAGCAATAACATTATTTAAAAAGTACAGTTCTTTATGCCTAGAATCAATGTTTTAGCTTTTATTTTGCCCTAGAAGCAGAGAAGCTGTGAAAAGCAAAAAGCAAGTGTAGCTATCTGAAGACGAGAGAGATGGATCCTAATCAATTCTTAGCTGGAGACTGATAAAAGACTGCCTGCATGAATGTTTGCCTTCCGTTTGGTTGACTGCCCCAGAGGGATAGCCACAACTGCTTTTAATAAAGCAGTTTTTAATCTTGGTTACGTGATCGCAGTACAATCGCATGGCTGAATTGCATGGATTGTATAAAGTCACTGAATAAAGCAAACCAATGCTCCACCCACAAAACCGCAACCTAAAAAAAACCCCACTCCAATGTTTAGACACTCTGTGTAGTGTGACAACTGTTAGTGCTGTGCTTAATGAGTAGGGAGAGGCCCTTTATATAAAATATTTCTCTGCACAAACATCTATCTGAATTATGCAAATGAGGGACGTTTTGGGGGAGGTCTTGTCTTGATAATAAATAGATTCTTTGCCTCCTTGTTTCTCTTCTCACAGGTACTGCAATGAGCATTTGTTGTGCCCCCCTCATGTGTTTTGGACAGGCTGGGGGCCTTGGGAGCGCTGCACTGCTCAGTGTGGAGGAGGGATCCAGGCACGGCGCAGGACATGTGAAAATGGTCCTGACTGTCCTGGCTGCAGTGTGGTAAGTAATTTCTAGCTTTCTCTTCATCAGATATCTATGGCCATATGCCATGGATGTGTCTATGTCATAGAATCATAAAATCATTTAAGTTTGAAAGGGCTTCTAAAGTTATCAAGTACAACCATTAACCCAGCTCTGCCAACTCCTCCACTGAACCATATTCCCAGGTGCCTCATCTGCAAGTGTTTTAAACACCTCCAGGGATGGTGACTCTATACCTTCTCTGGGCAGTCTGTTCCAGTGCTTGACAGCTCTTTCAGGGAAGAAATTTTTCCTGAAATCCAATCTAAACTTCCTCTGGCAAAACTGGAAGCCATTTCCACCTGTTCTATCACTAATGCTCTATGCCCAGAGAGCATCTGTGTGTGTCTATAAGGTGTGCCCCTAAAATGAGAGGTCACCAGACTGTTTTTGTCTCTATGTTGCTTTTGTGTGTGCAGAAATAAATATAATTCAGCTTTTTCACAGAATCATCTAGGATATAAGCTTCCTGAGGCAAGGTTGGTGCAGATGTAGATGTGTCCTTGCAGGTTTATGGTGGTTTTTATTTTTATCACCAGAGTACATAGGAACCCTAGCTATGAGCCCAGGACTGCAGTGTACTAGGTTCTGCAAAGCAGAGAAAAAGCTAATTTTCACCTCTAAATACATAAGGAGCCAATCTGTGAATGCATGGAAGCACCAGGAAAATGCTGAGGTGAGGTTGGACAGCAGTAGTGATCTTGGCACAGCAGCAGCCTAGCAGCTGTCAGGCTTTGAAGCTACAGTAGGATGATTTGAATGAGTAGAAGTGCTTTCTGGATACCTCATTTATTAAGAGAAACATATGGGAAAACAGGTAGGGGATTTTTCTTATATCTGAAAAAATATAGGTAGTAGGTGAAGAGATAGAAGAATTTTTTTTTTCTTTTAACATTTAAACCAATTTTTACATATCTTGATTTCAGAGAGACTTAATTCTGAGGTTTGTCATTATCTGTGGTCTATTTGTTAGATTGGCAGTAATTCAAAAGTAAATTCAACTAAAGAAAGGATAATTTATTACCTTTTTCTAATTTGAAGATTTTGTGCATTTTCCCAGGATTTTTCTCTTTTTAAAATTTATTCTGGTGATAGAATTGCATTTTCAGTAAATTAAAAATATCCAACAGGCTTGTTCTTTTATTTCATTTGAACTTTAAGAATTAACCTAATAACTTAGAATTCTACCAAGTGTTCCAAAATACTTGTCTCTCTCTGATGGTACACAAAAAAAGAAGACATATGGTCTAGATTTATTGTTAAACCTTCCTGACTGGCACTGAAAAGAGCACAATATGAAGGTTTTCTCTCTCATTTGTTCCTATTAATCCTATAATAATGTTCTTGAAATATACCAGTATTTCATTTTGCAGAGAATCTTCCCATGGTCTTAAATCAAAAATATGTGGTTCCAATTTTCTTGGAAAGCTCCATGAGGAAAAAAGGAAAACCTTTAGTGTAAAAATTTCTTATTATAACTGATTTGAGATTAATGGTAGTGGGGTTTGTAATTTATTAACAGTCTTAGCACACACTCTGCTGCATCACAGAATAGTTACCAGTTCAGCCATGGAAATGTTCTGAAGATTTTTTATTAATTAGAAAATTACCGTGCTGGTCGTTTCAAGCTTTGGAGTACATAGTTGTCCTGCTGAAACTTAGGCACCAATGGAAACCAGCCGAGCATAGAAATCCTCTATAAACCCTAGTGTTCTTGCAAGGCAAAGGACTGTGGTACAAAGTTTGTGTTCAGTTTAATTTCGCTGAATTTGAACCTTTGAGTTACCTGTCTTGACTCAGAGGCTTTGCAGCCATAGCAGGGCCTTGTCACTAAATGCAGCTGGAGAAAAAAGTACTTTATTTCTTCTCACGGTTTGTTTCATTAGTGCAGGAAAGTGTAATCAGAAATATTTTTATGCTTTCTTGTAATGTTGAATGGGTTAAATATTTATATTAACAAAGTTTTATGAATGAGGAGCATGAATATCAAATTTATTTGCCGGATGTTCTTCTGCTTCAGCCAAATTTTTTGTTTTATTGTAGTAGGTATGTATCTTTCCAAAAAGTGAATTTAGTTTATTTCAAAAAACTTTTATCCTATCTCTGAGTACTTGAGAAGCTAAAAGATCTCAGGACATGTTGCAGTGAAAGTGGTAGTAATCTATACTATCTCCTGTTTGTTTTGTCTGGAGTAAAAGACGTTATGAGCCATACATTTACCACATGAATTAAAGCATAGTTGGAAGTAGACTCAGGGACTTAAAATGCCTCGTTCTGTCAACCATTAAATGATAGCTTTAAACTATGAAGAGACTCTCCAGGTTTCTGGTTTACCTTCTTCAGTGAGGATGAATTCTGTGAAACTTTCACATTTGAGCAGCATGAGTTGCAGCTGAATAGTTCAGTGTCGGTGGCCTGTGAAGAGAAGGAAGAAAGGGTAGAGGACTGGAGAACATATTATTTAAGAAGATAGTAACTATGTTAGGCTTCATTTCATCTTGAAATGAAAAGAAATTTTTGATGCATCGGAGGTGTAGGATGGACTAAATATAGTCTTGGGACCCCTTTCAACTGTGCCGATTCTTTGTTCATAGAACTGCTTTTCAGTAGGGAAGCATGGGAGAAAAACAGAAACAACAATCGTTTTTATAAGACTTAATAAAGGAATTCTTACTGTGTGCTTGCCAGCAGATTTAATTTCCTAGGAGAACCTGCCTTTTCTGTTTTCCAATCTGCAGCCTGGCTGTGAGACTGCAGAATAGCCAATAGTAATCTACTTTCTCGTCTTATTTTGCAGCTTTTACCATATTAATGGCCATTGTCTGGGTCCACCTAATGATTTATACCACATAATTTTTAACAAACAGTGTTTCTTCCTTTTAGTTTGATTGTATTGGTCCTAGGCTGCAATATCACAGCAGGCACCTACTCCCTGTGTTTGTCTTTTTGCATGTTTCTCATCAGCTGGTTCCTTGACTTTATCTGTCTTGTAGCAGATAGCAGGCAAGCCACGTGAATATTTTTTATCAGGACTCAGTAGAGTTCCCTACCGTTATTTTCAACTTATTTTATAAAATAATAATGATAAGTCTTTTGATGCATAAAAATATTCCACAGTGAGAAAACCGTGATGATATCTTAAAGATGCGTCTCTTGCTTAAGTGCACTCAATACATGAAAATGGATGATCAGAGACTTAGGAGTGAAGGCATTTTCACTGAATATAGAAAACCATAAATCAATATGATACAGGAGAATTAGACCATAGAGACTCATAAAGGTCAAAAAGATGAAGTTAGAAATCAAAATATGGAGTCATAAGGACCTGTTAAAGTCTTTAAATTAATCAAAGCTACTAAAGAGTGCTTAAAATTGTCTAATAAGAGATAGAACCATCACAACCAAATTTAAGAGCAGCTAAATTCTGGTAATACAAAGCTTAAGTGGATCACAAAACAGGTATTAATCTCATGTATGCAGGTGAAACAGGCACTAGAGGAGGAACTGTAGTCTCTGGACTGTTCTAATGTGACTCAGAGGACAAACATCTTCAGGTTTTACAGCATACTCAGATAAACTGCATGTTTTCTTCAGAAAATGCTTCTTTTCCCCTGAGAAGCATAATCTCACTTGAATTTGCCTCAGGCCAGTAATAAAAGAATAACTTTCCTAAAGAATTATTAACAGAATGAGGAATTTCATTTGCGGCTCAGGTTGGGTGACATGCTTTATGTGTATATTTGTCTGTGTTCTTATTTCAGTCATGCTAACATATACATTAATCTTAGTTTTNAGTTTTGTATTAATTTTTTTTTTTAAATTATTAGTATTATTGTTTCAACATTCTGGAATTGTTCTGAACACGAAACTTTTTCAAGAAAAATATATCTGCATTCTAGAGTTTTTGTAATGACACAGGATAAAAAAGAAAAAAAACAAATGTCAGAATTTTTTTCTTTCATCACTTTTTTAAAGGGAATTTGAAGAGGGAAGGTTTTCAGAAGTACTTTGTCCATCAGAAAAAACAGTCTGCCTTTTTTTACTTGCCATCTCACAGAATAAATTTGAAATGTCTAGTCCAAAAAAGTGACCAGATAAGATTGCTATTATGCTTTTATTTATAGTTCTTTTTACAGTTTCCATTTGACTTAAGAAAAATAGTGTTTTTCAAAACCAGAAATCTATCTCAGAAACATGATGTATAGGAAATTGTACTATTTATATAATGTTTGCCTACTTTATGCGCATTTCCTTTTTCCATCCTTTTTTCTTCTGTAACGCAAACTCCATTGGGTATTAACTGGTTTTTTACATTTTAAAAGTTTAACAAAGTGGATTCTCTTTTCATTCATTCAAAGTGGATTCATTCTTTTCATGCTGCATATGCTACTTCAGTTGTGAGCAATAAGAAGTTAACTTAAAGACAGCAAAACCAAAAAAAAAAAATCAAAATTATAAGAAATAGTTTCAGAAAATGCTAAAACATATTGATCAATAGTACATTTCTGCTTACCTTGTTCAGTAAAGTGAGTTACAAGCTTGGCATTCCTGGTTAAGGTAAATGTGAAATATAAACTGATTGGACTGATGTGCATATATATCCAAATATGAGCTGTTTAAGGTGGTATTTGGGCACACATCCAGCAACCATTTTGCTGTTGCATTTATTTAATTTTGAAAAAGAAACTAAACTGTAAGGTGTTTTCTTTCTTGCTTAAAACAGAATAGTGTGAAGCAACTCTTTTTTGAGNTAATTTAAAGCTGTGAAATACATTTTTAGCTGCTGGGAAACTGTCTCTACTCTACTTCAAACTATTCAGTTCAACCTGTGACAACTGACACTGACTGCAGTCCTGTTCTAAGATTCCTATATCAAGCTCTTTCAGAGACTTCCAGGTCATGTAAAATAACTTCTCTCATGGACCAATGCCATCTGATTTGTAATCTCTTTCAAGTCTAGTTATGAGGGTTTGCCAAAGCGAGTGTTCTCACATTCAAGAACTTTGTATTGGGCATATGTGTATCTGTCATACAAATCATGAATGTTTGATTCAGAATTCCAAATCTTATCTAAAAAAACATAGGAGACAAATTTTAGTGTAACCGTGCATAAACTTTCTCAAGGCTTTGGATGTAGCCAACAGCCAGTGTGTGCCTCAAAGCCAAGTGCCTTTATCTAGTTAGGGAGTTATACTGGTCAGAGATAGGAGACCCAATTTGCTCCAGCCAGAATTTGCCCCACTGTTTCCTAAAACACCAGGCACACTGGAGTGTTTCCTGTCTCAGGTAGCACTACTTGTTGTAGTGTTCAGTGGTTCCTGTGCTGTAGATGTAGTGTTCATTATTGATACTTAGATGTAATACTGTACTCCCAGTTCTGA
>WEIT01002079.1:0-11246 GCA_013389985.1 Dryoscopus gambensis | reverse complement strand
AAATGCAGGAACAAACATTCCTCTTAATGGTTTTAGAAGATGCCTTGTTTTGAAGCAAAAAATATTTTTCTAAGCCTTGTCTCAGGGCAGTTATTGAGACCATGAATTTTATTTCCCAAAGCTGCATATGTAGATTGTTAAACTCATGTTCTTTCATATCCATTATATTCACCAAGGGCCTAGGACTGCAAATGTAAGCTTCAAGTAATATTTTACCTGGCTTTACAGGTGACCATTTTGGCACACATTGACAAATAACTGTTGTCATTGAACTCAGGAGCAAAAGATAAAATCTCTGTGTGCAATCAAATTGTATGAATGAAATGAAATCCGTTCCTAAATGAAAGCCTTATTTCTAGACCTAAAGATTAAGAATGGGTTTTCATCTGTCTTGGAGGGCTTTCGGTGTTGATCTTGGAATATTCTATCTTGCTTAATGTGTAGTTGATGGGACTTTTTTTTCAAGGTAAAAACAAGAGAAGGATAATTTCTGAAAACTAAGTAATATTAGTCAGAGTTGGTATGAGTTGTTACATATGGACTCTAAATTCAAGCAAGAATGAACAAATTCCTTTTCTGGTAATCATGAGACAATAAAAATAACAAGTTACTTGCTGGGCAATATATTTCATCAATGAATTTACCATTTAATTAAATATTTTCTTCTGTCTTACTTTAGTGTATCATTGCAGATTTCTCCTGTATTTCCCCAGTTATAATCTTAAAGTATCTACTACGATATGATAGACAAGATAATAAATTGAGTATGCAATTTCATCACAGTTGTTCTAAGTCTAGAAAAGTAATTCCGAGACAGGCTCTCTGATGTGATAGGATGTTGAGAATAGACCACAGTGACAGATATGGACTTGGAATCATTCCTGTATTGTGGTTTCATCCTTCCTAACTCTATTCCTGTGTCATTGGACTTCATTCAGAGGTATTGATCCTTGTCATGTCCAGTTTTACTGTGATTTCCTACTAGATGTTCGCTTTACTGCTCATAACTTGTCTGAAATGAGGATCCACATTGAATGTGCATTATTCATTTCTGTTGTACTAGAGTTGTCTCCCAGGTTTTACCATGAATTTATGTTCCATTGGGCCACTTCCTTACAAATGCCAACAGTTTTCTCAGTCTATATTCTTTATATTGAGTCTTATATATCAGCAACACATATGCTAGCAGAATATTTTCTTTTCCTGATGTCACATTATTAAATGACTGCTCTAGCATCAAAGTGTCTGCTCAGGTCTTTGACAAAAGTAGTTTCATGAGCTAATGATTTATTGAAGATCACATGATATTGCTCTGCTATGTTAGCAGTCTTTGTTGCAGCAGGGTGGTGATCCTCAGCCCAGGGTGGGGGTGGAAACGTGATGCTTGCATGCATATTTTACTGACTGCGAAAAAGGATCAATTTAAAGTTCCTTTCATGAGAAAACATTCCTTCCCTCCTCTGGTCTCCAGTCGTTCACCATGGAGCTTACTGCAAAACTTGTCTTTTTGGGGCTGGAGTGTTATTTAGAAGAAAACAGTGCTGAGTAGAATTATAAACCATGTTGAGTCTTTCAGGTCCTGCTTTGCTTGAAATGTGATCACAGTTATAGAAAGGGTGACACTGCTATTTGAATTGATCAGATAACCTTGCTTTGTTGTGTTTTAAAGCTTATGTCAATGCTATACAAAATGTAGACAGATACTCTTTTAGGTGGTGTTTAAATCAAAAGGGAAAATGAAGAAATAATTATGCTGTAATTTTTTCTGGTTAATTTTTTAAAGTTCTAATCATGAGCTGAAAATTAAGATTTCTCTCCCTTTCTGTAAAGAGTAATGTTCAATATTGTCCAAAAATATTTTATGATAAAGAGATAAAATGCTACAATAAAGAAAATTTTTTTTTATTTCTTTACTAATTTTCATATTTCAAGATTCCTATACCTACCAGAGTGAACAACCAATCAGAGAATATATTTTTAGAAGTGTGTGAGGTAGTATTCATAAATTCATGTTCTTTTCAGGTTAAGTACACAAATTGAAAAATTGGGAATATACCAAATTGAAAATTGGTCTTGTAAAAACACTTAGGCATGAATACAATGATATTCACACTGTGAGTTGTACCAATGAAGTTATCACGCCTGTAATCCAATATACTGAAATTGGCATTAAACTCTGAGGAAATAAATGTAGTGTGATGCAGGAAGAGAAGGGTTTGGAAAGAGATGGAGAGAAAGAAGGAGCTCTGGATATCAGAACTTACAGCAAACATGAGTTTTGTAGTTTATAGCATGATTGAAATCCTTTTCTTTCCCTCTTCTTTGAAATGTTATTTGCTAAATGTCTGTTGCCAGCTTATAGTAGTTCCTACAATGTACTGTATCACAGTTCTTTTGGGATGAATGCTGGATGCTGCAAAATAGTATTCATTTGGATGCTTAGCTTTCAATTAAATGGTGCAATACGAACTGTACTAACACAGGCAGGGGGATGGTCTGGATGAACCAATGCTGTTTCAAACAAAAATGTTTGCCATGCTGAACACAGCATATAAGCCAGATGCTGTGAATAAATGTTCTCTTTTTATGGCCAGTTAAATCAGCACTTGTACGTCTGTAAAAAATTACTGTAAAGGAAATTGTATATATGGGAGACTTGAAACAATATTTCAGGAAAATGTAACACAGATATATAAAGGCATGTTTAGTTTAACTTCTTTACAAGGATTAAAACAAGATAATGTATTTTATAAACAACTGAGTAGGAAGAGTACATGGTATTTTTAAAAAAATGCTTGGGAAGCAAAGAATTATCCAATGTAATCAATCCATCAGGCTTCAATTATGACTCACAAAGGACTTATTAGGCAAGCAAGACCTCCTTAACAGCCTCAAATAAATGTGTCAGTCATAAATTCCCAGAAATGTTGACCATACACTCTAAATGTTCCCCTTGCATGAAATGATTCCTTTTCTTCTTCTAGATAATTCAGTGAGTATAATGCTCTGGGCAAATATGTCTATCTATAATTCTGGGAAAAAAAATCAAACTCATAAGTGATTATAATGGTGCCAAAACGTAGCATGTTTACAAAGTTTCTTCTTCTTCGTTCTTAAAATCCGCCAAAGTGCAATGATGGATTACAATGGAATAAAGCTGGAAAAATTCACAATGCAATCCCGTTTTGAGTGTAGAAAGGCAGCCTGACTATGCTGTATACACCACATTTCAATTTTAGAGGTTGTGTTCTCTGTAGTGTATCTACAACATGTAAGCATTATGGAGCTAGACCAGAACATGACCAATCCCAGCAGCAAAGGTCTGTATTAGGCATGTGCCTAAGGGCTTTCTAAAAGCAGCCCTGATTTTTCTGTGCCCCCTCTCCCTGTCATACCTCACACGTACATAGAATCATTCACGTTAGTTAAAAGGAAGAGATAACATTACAGGGAGTTTCCACATCCCATCTCAGCAGGTAGTGACCACGCAACTTGTAGTGAAAGAAGCTTTCATGTGATCTGACAGCGGATGTCTGCTGTCTACACCACTCATACGTAGGGCCATGTTAACCCTTTCTATTCAAGTATGTTAGCTAAAAGACGCTCTGGACCAAAATTAGTTCTCTCTGCACAGTCCTTCATTCCTCTGTGTTAATTCACCATTAGATTCGCTATGTTTAGCTTTATGCAGTGGAGATTGAAGATCACTTGGTGCAGAGCATGGAAAAGATTTACATACCCTGGAAAGTTGTTTGACTTCATCTTGGGTACCAAAGCCTAACAATAATGTCTATACTGCTGAGAGCCTTGAGGTCTATGAGCACATAGTAGCCTTGGCTACTCAGTCGGGATTTGGATAAGTACATCTCTGTCATTTAGCTCAGCTCTCTAAAGGGTCCCAAGACCTCAATTCAGAGTAAAGCAAATATGTAGGGTAAAACTGAAATTTCCAGATTTTAATTCCTAAAACCAAAAAGTTATGTCAGTATTCTGCTAGACACTCCTTTCTGCCTTTATAATGACATAAAAAACCCCTTAGAGTAATACACTGATGGCATTTTTGATATGTAATAGTTGTGCTCGATCAGATTGCGCTATATCAGTAAAATTATCCTCCCAAAGCACTTTTTAAATTATTGTGAAGCCTTGACACAGCACAACTAAATCTCTCAAATTAAGACCTCCCTTCCCACACCGTCTGTCAAATAGTAAAAAGAAAGAAACAAGAGCTGTCTGAAAACACTTGGAGAGAAATTTTGACAAGAACATCTTTCCAGTACATGTGAAATACAGATGCAGCTCACCTCTCCAAATCACAGCTTTCCCATAAGTTTGGGAGAAGCAGACTTTATTGTTTGTTTGTTCATCACCCTGTGGCAAAGCCCACAACAGATGAATTTGCATCCCAGTTGGTGTCAGAATAGTTCTGTCTCCATAGAGTTAGCAGTGAAGATGGGATTTTTTTTGCAGCTTCTTTTTGCAAATAAAGAAGGAAAAATGTTAAAACTTACTTTCAGATTATCACAGCAAAAGAAGTGAGGAAGTAGGGGTAAGAGAAATAGCTCTTTCTCCCTTTTGCTGTTATAGCAGGGAAATAAATTTTAATCTTTTTTGCGTTCCTGTGCTTTCTTACATCCAATTTTCTTTCTTATCATAGCAAAAAGTTTTTGTCATTTTCCTGTTGTTGAGATATGATTCCTTTAATTATCTGAGACTTCAACTTACCAGCTTGTAACTGATCTCCTCCCAGGGGCTTCCCATGATGTATGGAGAAGGTGCTTCCTTGACCCAGCAAGCCCCGGGAGTTGTCATCTCCTCCACTGCATATGAAATGTTCCTCCTGCTGAAGTGAAGCCCATACTTGGACAATTATTGAGTTAGCAGTGCTCACCTCCAGGATTTCATCCAGGGCCTAGCCATATTTATTATACAGGCTTGGATCTTGGCTCTTCTGTGCTTTATCCCTGTCTACATGGATGCTCCTTTTGCTTTCCTGGTACATTAGTTTTTGAAAGAAATTTCAGCCACCCACAGATTAATACAGAAACTCATATATTAGTTTGGTACCTCATGTTGTAAAGATGTCATCAGCTCACAAAGGGCTCCCAAATGAGCTTTACTAGTTTATTGAACTAATAAAGAATCTATGATGAGTGTAGAATACTCTTGGATTCTTTATCTCCCAGACAAAATTATTTTTTAGTCACTGTGACTGTTTATTTCCTGTGTACCACACTTCTGGCCAAGAAATCTATAGCTGAATCCTGGGCAGTTCTGGCCTTGTGCATAGTGGAGTCAGAACTTCATAAGCGTCAGAAAAAACTTTCTGAGTCTAATTTCTCTCTTGCTGTAAATAGGATGGTGCAGATGCCTAAGAAGTGAACATTTTTTCCTTTTTTTACTTTGACGTTACCCACAAAGTATGTGAAACTTTATTTTCTGATCTAATAGATGCATTATTCTGAGCTGAAAAACACATCCCTGACTTGGTTGGCACTTAATTATTTAAATTGGCTAGATTTAGATTACTTTGCAAATCAGAAAGTTGTTGTTCAGGTCTATATTATTTTAGACCATTCAATTAATCAGTGGCATGTAATATTCCTGGACACTATGAACTTAGTGTCTATACTTTAAATGGCTGTTTATATTTACAAAATCCTCTTAATTTATGGGACACACTGATACCAGAATTATAATTTTGTGCCCATTTCTAGGTCTTTCAGCTAATCTTCAAATTTTAATCCCAAATTGAATCAAAGTTTGGAAGACTAATAAGAAAGTATTATTTCAGATGACTGATCCTTTTATCTTCGCATTTTGTTGCTTTAGGAAAAGTTAGATCACAGCAATAACAGTATCACCTTTCTAAAGATCTTCTTTTTATAAATAAATCACATATTTAAATGCTTTTCCCATAATCTGGGATTTTTGGCAGTTAGAAGAGCTTCTTTCATATGGCAAAATTTTCTTACTCATTTTGGGTAGTTACTTTGTACTGCGTCTGGCTGGTTTGGAGTTAACCTTCTTTATAGGAACCTGTATGGACCTGTGTCTACAATGGTTTTGATAGCACCTCAGTGTTTTGGCTACTGCTGAGCAGTAATTTTCCATCATAGAAGCTTTCTCTATTTATCCCTTTGGCTACCAGTGAATAGGCTGGGGGTGTGTGAGGAGCCAGTTCAGTTTTGTTATGCCTCAACCAGGTTGCGAGGAGCTTTCCACCAATGGACGGCACAGGAAGGTTGGGCTGGACCAATGGATCCCTGCTGGCAGGCAGACTTTGGGAGGGGCCGGGGGGTATAAAAACCAACTCCGTCGGGGCTCCCTGCTGTTTGCTGTTCCCGCTTGCTCCCCCTTTTGTCCTGGCCCCAGCCTGCCTGCCTTCTGGCTCTCCTGCCCTCTCTGGTCCACCCTCACACCTGCCCTGCCTTCCTGTGCTCCTGACCGCTGCCTTTCCGCTTCGCCCCGCCTCCTTGCCTGCATCCAACTCTGCCAAGCCGATGACGGCCCACCCTGTCGCCCTGATCCAGCCGGTCACCACGCCCCTGTCCAGGGTCCTGGTCCGAACGCCTAAGCGCCCACTCACCACGTGTCCGGTGCCGTCGCTGTGCGAGCCGCGCAGGCTCCCTGACACCCAGTCCGGCCAAAGGCAGCGTGCGCACCCCTCCGCCACTCGGACGCCGACAGCACCGCCCTGATTTGCTGGTGGTAACACCCTCTTTTTGTCTCTGTCCCGTCTCTCTCCTCTCCCCCAGTCCTTTTCCATTTTGCTTTCTTCTTTTCTGTCTCTTCTAGCTGTCTTTTGCTCGGGCAACTCCTTTCCCCTCTCCTTTTGTTACCAATAAATGGTTCTCAGATACAAAGTTTGCCGCGTTTGGCTTCATTTCGTTCCCAACCAACCATTTTCAAAAGAACTCCTCGCAGTTCCCCATAGTGGAACGTGACAGGGTGCATAAGAAGTTGAGAGGGAACACAGCCAGGATAGGTGACTTAAATTGATCAAAGGGATATTGCATGCCATATGATATTCTGCTCAACAGTGAAGTGGAGGGGATAGATTTTCCCAAAATTGTGCTTGCTTTGAGAGTGGCTGGGAGTGGTCTCCTGCTGGGAGTTGGTGAATGACTGCCTTTACATCACATGCTTGTTTTTCACCTCTCCTTCCTTTAGTTATGAAACTGTTTGTATCTTGACCCAAGTGTTTACTCTTGCTTTTACCCTTCTGACGTGAGTGTGGAATGACTGATCATCTATGTTGATCAGCTGCTGACTAGGGTCTTCCCACATCCTTATATAGATTTATTTTAGCTGACTGGTAGAGCCTATGAACCTCCTAATATTAAGGGGGAAAAAAAATCAGTGATAAGCTGACTTCCAAAAATTGCAGAGGAATTGAATGTATTTCATCAGCATGCAGATGAAGTGTTCAGGGCATCACTGGCCTTGATTGTCTTAATTGTTAGTGTAGCACCTGGCATTATTTTGAACCCAGACCAAATAGCAGCTGCAAACAATTTCAAGGCAGAGTTCAGGAACGGTGTTAAAAAAGGAGCTATTCCCGCAGATAGCTTGCAAGCCCTATGTTATGCTGAATAGGAAGTTTTAGTAGTAGGGAGGTGGGACATTCTTTGCTGGTGAATCTCAGTGTCAAAACCAGTTTGGGAGTCCTTAATTTACTGGTGTACTGGGTCTAATTTTCCTATAGCTCAATAATGGAAATATTTGCAGGAACTGCAATTAGTGGGGTAAATACCAGATTATGATGCAAAGCTTGCTTAAATAAGTCAAAGATTCTCATTCAGACTAGGACTTAAGTGTGGAATCCCCGTATTTGAGGCAGGATGTGATTACTGAATTATTTTAAAGAGCTTCTTCCCCCTGCCTTCAATTTTTGTTAAAAAAAGAAATAAATATCATATTGAAGTAAAATGTAAATGATTTCGTTTAATTTGTTGGTTAATAAATATAACTTATTTTCTAAGGAACACATAACTATAGTCTCTACTCTCCTAACTGAGAGAAAAAAGGATTATTTTTGCTCAATATCAAAAGCTGACAGTGACACTTGAGTTTTTTAGACTGGCCATGATTCATCTTTCTTTGATGAAACAAATCATCCTCCGGAAGGTACTATTTTTTTCTCTTCAGCTATAGAGATTGTTTAGATGCTTAGTATATGTAGAAATCTACATTGTAAATGTCTAAAAAGCTAAGATGAATCCCTCAGTGCAGGTTAATTCATTTTTTACCACACCATTTAAAAATAATCGGGTTGTGAAAACCTGACTGTGTAAAACCTGATTATTATACTCATGTAAACTCTGGTCTGCTAGATATAGGCAATTTTGCAAAATGTTCTTTGGCTGTGAGTTCATAATTTCAAAAATATGTTATGTTGACAGCCAGAACAACTGGACTCCTACTTCTCTTCATAGAATAAGCTTAGTGAAGATACTTCAAGAAAGATTTTTTTTTTTTTCTGGATCCATACATGTTACTTCTAGGGAAAATAAAATGCTAATGATTTTTGTGATAAATGAGAATATTGTATGGGACGTAGAACATGACTGACTCATCACAATAGCCACAAGGCCCGTAGAAGGGCTTCAAATTTCTAACATCAGAGTTGCATTGGCAATGGCAATCTCCACTGAAAAGGCCTTATACACTTTCATTGATCCCAGCAGTCCACAAAGTAACTTGAAGGTATGATATTCAGTTAAATAGGACTGGTGCAGTTCTCCCAGATAGAATGCAACCAGTTAGGAGGTGTCAGGGGATCTGGTATAGGCAAAGATGTTTTAGTAAGTAGCCCAGTACAGAACAACTATTGAATTACTGGCTTACAATAGCATGAATTTGAAGGTTATTACAATGTCTCTACCAACTTCAAAAACTTAAAATAAATATTGAGGCAACTTCTCCACAGATTACAGCCTAAAAGAAAGCATTTTTTAAAACTCAGGTTGTGAGCATTGAAGGTTTTACAAATTGCAGTATGTTCAGCTCAAATTTTTCCAATCAATGGAGCATTTTTCTTGTGCACTGTCAAGCTTCTACTGTAATTACAGTCCACATTATATTTCTAGTGCTTTTTGCATGCCTATAAGATCAGACCCTTCCAATACGATCTACTTCTGATTTCATAAACATTCATCATAGCTTTCTTTGTGGCTGGCTAGCCCCAAGGACTTTTAAAACTTGTGCTGCTCAGTGCGCCTGCCCAGTGGCGCAGTTCAGTGGCACTGAAGTTTATTGACATTTCTTTTTGCTCTTATGCAGCCCTGCTCTGTAACATTTACTCTGTCAATTACATTCATTTTGGTATTCATAGTCAATTCTATCTCTGTGTGACTTTAATTGTATTTCACTAAATTAAAGAGGCATTATAAAGTTGTTACCCTTTGATTTTGTAGCTTTAATTTCATTTCTCTTTAATCTTTGGAGCGCGCAGATTATCAATTAGCATAATAAAACAGTCACTGTGGAATTTAGTAACAATACTGGATATTCTGTGAAGTGAATCAGTCCATTTAATGTTCATAGCATGATGGCAGCATGTGCACCAGGGAAAAAAGTACCCAAAATTCTACTCCACACTTCTACTGTATCTCTATACGTGAATGAGGGATTTTGAGATTATTTTAAGGAGCCATTTCCAATGGTTGTGGACTTCTTTTGAATGGCTTGTATGTTGTAAAGTTGGAAGAAATTTGCAAGATCTTACTTATTCAAACTTTTTTTCATTATAGAAGATGCAGTCACTGTTATCGGTAGGCAGAATGAAGTCAGTTGATATTTTAGCACTGTCGTAGAGTGCTCCTTTCAAAACCATGATCTCTGCCCACACTGAGGCTGTTAGAACTTGCTTCTTTCTAGTGGTCAAGACCTCCTAGCCTGTTTGCGATACTTGCCCTGGAGAGACCAATGAACTTTATGTTTTTCCTGTAGGCTTCTGTGTTACTTCTAAATTTTCTGCTTTCTGCAGGGAGGCCGGTATTACTGGTACATACTATGCATTCGCTGAGCAAGTAGAGGAAAATTAGGTACAAAACTGCCTCTTTCTTCTGTCTCAGTCTGAATGCTCAGGCAATAGAGGGGCCAGACATTTTAAGTGCCAGGATTCTAAGCATCTACATTTTAAATTTCTTAATGAAGGTTAGATGTTTGTAGTAGGTTTAGCCTCCAGATTTACATGAAAGCCAAGAGGAAGGGAGAAGGTTCTAGAGACTACTACAGGTCCTTTTGTAGTACTCCAAATCTTTCTTGTATTCAGTGATTTTAATAAAAATTCAGAAACTTATCAAGCCATATAAAATACACTCTTCAAAATATCTTTTAGGAACAGCAGACAACTTGAAGTGATGCCAATAACTACCCATGCATTCTTTTAAATAATGAAAAGTATCAATGTGGCCAAATACATAATTATGAATGTCAAATCATTGCAGTTACCTAGTGATTTCTGAAGAAGTTAAAGAAGAAGTGGGAGGGAAGGATACAAAGCAAAGAAGGATGAAAATATATAAAGAAAAGGAGAAATTTAAAAGGAAGACCGACAAACTAGCAATCAGTTTACATATTCACCAAACCAGTGTTAGTCCAGCTGTTTTCTTGATAAAGAATAAAAGATCATTGCTCCAAGAGTATATTTTCTGAGTCACTGTTAAATATTTCTCATGGGATTTACCACAAAACTTTCTAAGAAGCTTTTGAACAAACTCACAAAAAAAGATCAACCTTTTTTTTTTTCCTCTTTTAAAAAAATATTCTTTATAATTTGGTTGAAATCAGGAATACTGGATTGCCTTACTCTTGCCTTTTCTTCCGCTTGTTGTCAACTTCTGTCTACAACAGAATTTTTTGGGAAGAGAAAAGTCTTGGTGAGCTGAGGTCCCCTGAAGTTACCTATACCACCAGTCCTGCTGGCCCATTTTCCTGATTCTGGGTGAGTCACTGACTAGGAATGGTGACACTGGACAGTGACACTGTGATACAGATTGCAGGGTCAGCAGAGCTGCACTTCTCTCCACCAGGTTTCACCCTCTATAAAAAGCACCAGGCCGCCAGACAGAATGGAGTCTATTTAACGTGTGTGAAGGTAGGGAGAGACATGTGAACGAGAGCTCCTCTTCTGGAATACTTCTGTTAAAACATGTCAGTTGTTTCCCCTCCTCTGTTAACACCAGAGCTGATCTTAAACATGCTGCATTCCAGAAATCATGTGCTTTCTATTTGTATTC
>WEIT01002077.1:8010-38300 GCA_013389985.1 Dryoscopus gambensis | reverse complement strand
ATAAACGTGGATTATTTTTTTTTAGATTTGGCCTCATTTATAACAACACTGGTGTGATGAAAAGGTCAGTCATTTTTAGACCTCAAACATTTGGATCTCNTGATGGTTCTGTTGATGCAGTGATAGAAGAGTCTGGTCTTCCTCTGAAAGTCCAGTGGCGGTGTAAAAGGATCTGGTCTTCCTCTGGCAATCCAGTGGAAAAAAGCTCTCTCCTCTGTTGCAAACTTTATCCAGGTGGGAATGCTTGGCTCCTTCGCCCCTGGGCGGAACATCTCACAATGGGATGGTGAGTCATGAGGCAAGGCATTGATGGGGCCATTGATGGTCCGAAGGGAGGAGGCAGGGAACATTGCTACACCTAGTTTTCAATAGCTCATGAAGGTGGTAATAGAATACACAGTAACCCAGGACATGCCCAAAGCACAGTCAGGCAAACATGACTTCCAAACTGCAATAATGGCTCATTGCTGCTATTGTAGTCACTTGTCTCACTGAAACCAAGATATTCAACTCCTTTGTTAAACACTATAGCAGGGCATCGCAGCCCCTCAAAGAGCTCACCTTTTGCTTGTTAGCTGGCGAAATAGCTCAGGGCATCTCGCCAGTCAAATGAGCTTCATGTGAGCTTGCTAATTTGTGAAATAATTCAATCAGGACAGCTTGTCTTATAATGAGTTATTTCGGTATCATGGGAGTTATGCTTTCAGCACGTCTTGCTGTGGAAGATGTGGAGAGATAAGCTGGCATTTTTGACTGACAGACACTTCACTTTACAAATTATAAAAGCTACACTAAACTTTCACAAAGCAGAAGTCTTCTGCACATTCCCTGGAAATGTGTGGGCTTTCTGCCAAAGTTGGGATGCCTACTTCGTGGTTGCCCTCTTGAGGGTTGAGAGAAAAGGCTCTGTGTACACTATTGTCAATTCAGTGGTAAGTTACATTGAGTCCTAATCTATACTATTTCTTTCCTAGCTTTCATACAGGTACCTTAATGTCATGGACTGTTTTATGTAATCTACGGGTAGTTCTTTTGTTTTATACTGTGTAGTAGGTAATTCTGTTTAAGGCCTTTTATCTGTTATCTTCTGTTTATTCAATAAATAGCTCATTTTGTAATAGACCTGGTCTGCCATCCTTAGAACTTGTGGGCTGGTGTGGGCCGTCTAAATTTAAGTGGCTGCCAAAAAATCTGAGACTGAGGCAGAGCTTGTCTGAAACTCCTGTTTGATTGATAACAAACACATCCACTGGCTGGGTTTACCTGGGATACAAAGCACACTTCAGTAAAAAACTTTTGGAGCTCATTTCTCATGATGCCTAAAGATTTTTAGCTTTTTTCATATATTTGTTGCTTTACATCTTTTTAATATATAGTTGTATACTTTCTAGTATTTTCCTGCCCTCTCTCACATTTTATAACAATCAGCTAACCCTTTCTAACACATTCTTGAAATTCTGTTTAGTCGTATTCCCAAGAAGACAATTTTTGAAAAGGACATCTTGTTTTTCACTAGAATTTGAGAGACACAAGAAGATATAGGGCAGGGCAACCCAGTAACCCAAAGGTTACTGGGGCAATTGATTTCCCATTGGATGTACCTGCTAGATACTACTTTAAGAATTGTAAAAATCATGTATCACGTGTGTGCATAGCCATATTTGTGCACCTGAAAGCTTTTATTATAGAATTGCTTTTTATCTTACCACTCAATATTGTTTGGAAAGTTTTTGACTTTTGATTCTAGGCAACACTCACTTTAACCTTTCTGAGAGATATTTGCTTACATCTATATGCAGGAAGATGTTCAGGTCTTATCTAAACCCTTGTCAAGTCTATTATTTCTTTAAGATTTAGTAGTTGGAGTACTGAAAGATTAAGAGAGGTGCTATTATTGTAATTTTGTATGTTGGTGCCAAAATTGGTGTGTGAATTCAGACTGTGTGAATAAGGGCATTTATACCAAAGACATTCTTTTGGTTGTGGTGATGCCAGAGATGAAAGAGAGATTTTTTGTTCCCTCTGCATGAACTTTGCAGGGATGTAAAGAGCATGTGCGGATTCACCACCATTCCTCACCAATGCATCAGGGGACACTTGCTAGTGCACTGTTTATGGTGAGGTTGTCTTTTTAGAAAGAGGCCTCGAATGTTTTTGTGTTCTTTACCATATATTTCCTTGCACTTCAATAGCTCTTTTCCTCCTTTGGTCTTCATTTTTGATCCCTTTCTTGAAGGTGGTGACAACCCTATCTGCCTTTGTATTGCTCCTTCCAGTCATCATTTTTCTTCTGTAGGCGCTCCATGCCCATGAATCATCTGCTTAGTCTTTGTCTGCATTCATTCCAGATGGAATCTGTCTTTTTAGAACCTGAGGAATGAGAAATGTCCGTAGTGGTATAGGTGAGTTCTCACCAGGGCTTTACACAATAGTTGCCTTTCTTGCCTGACACACAGGAGTACTTTTGCCTGAATCCCATTCATGGTTCATTGTTACCTGGTGATCTACTCAAGCCTCCAGGGGCATTTGCCTCCTCCAATGTCTTCAGACTGGAGCAGAAACTTGTGTCACTCCACCTGACACGGTGGTACCTATTTCTACCCTGCAGTTCCTCATGCAAGGAGCATTTATTGATTTAGGGGATGTCTCTTCTGTCAGAGCTTTCACTGGTGGGGAGGATGAGGGCTATAGAACTATGCCATGAGATAGAGCTTTTCTTCCTCATGGGTGCCATGAAATCCAGAATATGATGTAGACAAGGAAATCTACATTCTTGAACGATGTTTTTTTGCAATCTAAATTCAAAAGACCTGACCATGAATTTCCCTGTTTCCTACACTTGATGACCGCAAAGCATGAAGGGTGGAGCCTGAGAGATGTGTTAAGGGGGCTTCCACCCATGAGTGACCTGCTGGAATACAGCTCCACGCAGTCACAAACAGATCCAGCCTCTGCTGGCCAGCTGAGTCATGGACGGGGTCTGTGGGTAGGCTCTGAACACGGGGCTGGTGGTGTCAGTCCAGCCCCTTTCAGAACTGGTGTCTGCCTCTTAGGAGAGAAAATATTCATGGCTGGCATTAACTGAGCTTCCATTGGGAGGTTTCATGGGAGAAAGTGCCAAACCAGTCCTGGCACTGAGAAACTACAAGAGACCAAATCCTGCTGGGCCAGTGCCATGCAGTTCATGTCCCTGCTGTCTGTGGGGATACACTTTACTCTCTAGGAAAGTGAATAAAGGTTGCTGATTGTGGATGCAAAATGCTGCTAGAAAGAGCTGCTCTCTGTCTCATGAGAGACTTTTTCCTTCTCACAGAAGCTATCAGTAATATTTTGTAAGCATGTACACCTGCAACCTTGATGATTCTTGTTTTTAGTACAAGTAGAAAAAATATTTTGAGAATGAATGTTGTAAGATTTCAGCCTATCCCCCTGAGGGGTGGATGAGGCACTGACCAATTAGACCATGAAGTAATAAGACTATAAAAAGAGCTGTAAGTAATAAAACTCTCTCTCTGCTGTACAGTCTCTGCCTACTGCCTGCTGTCTCCTCTCCTCCACCGCGGGAAGGGCAAGAACAAATACAACAGCTGATTAGTTTTTAAATGCATGAATTTATGCAGCCATGTAGTGAAAAGGAAGGTTGTTGCTGATATGGATAAGGAAGTGGCTGGGCAGGTGGGCATCCAACACTAAGAGGCAACTGCCGCTCTTTAGAGGCCCTACGTGTCTGGAGGAGAGATGTCAAGAAGGACTGAAGAGTTTATTTTTTATATGCCCACTTGAAACCACCTGTGATGAAATGACTAATGATATCATTCAGATACAAAGAAACTTTTTTTTTTTAAATTATTGGACGAAAATATGAAAGACAGTCTTCTAGCATACACATGGTAATGAGTTTGCAAAACTGGTGCAATGAGTGCAGAAAGTTGCCAGAACATATTTGTTCATTTGAAGAATCTTTATATATATATATATAGCTGCAGAGAGCTGTTCTTCTGGATGGACCACTCAGCCCTAGGTCATAGCTTGTCTCCAGCCCTGACTTTGGGATGGACCTGGGAACCATGATACAGCCCTGTCTCCAGGCCTGTTTCCAGCTGTTTCTCTTGCTAGTCTCCCTGGCTGGCCCCTGGACCTGGCTCATTCCCTCTATGTATCAGAGGGTCTTTTTGGAACAGGTTACTAGCTGCTGGCTCTGCCTGTCTGGGCACGGGCCTGTGGGATGGTGCCCTGTCGATGAGGACATGGCCTGTGTCAGGGTCAGCAGCAGCTCCTGGCTTGCCTACCTTCAATGAGTAGCAGGCACTTGCTGCTCCCTGACAGTCTTCTTGCGTAACTTCATCCTCAAACATTTTGCAATTAAGTCACTTCTTAAGCCAAAGGATGGCACAGTATTCATCAACCCATCAGCTGATTGTCCTCCATGAACCTATCCTGCCTCACTATGTAAGCTTCTGGTTACCATATGGCCAAACTATACGCCACATACTGATCCTCAGCAGGTGTCTGAGCATAAAAGTCTGGCAAAGAGTCATAAACATCTTAAAGGAAAAATTATTAGCACAACTTAAATAAAGGTTTTTCTATTAACTGCATTTATAGTAAATGTCATCACTTAATGACTTTCCCCTATGCATAAGCAAATAGCACAGTTTACTGATAAATGAAACAAACTCAGGAAAAATTAGTATATGCCAGCTCTTTCAGTAGCTCAAACCTCTCACGTTTTCTCTCCTGATCCTGTGTAATATGCAGCAGGCTATAAAGTCTGTTACCAAATTTTGTGAACTACCAGAAGATCAAAGATTTCTCACTGAGACATGTCCTAACGTAATGCCAGGATAGTACGTCTCTGTATTTGGTGTACCTTTATTTGATACATGAAATATTCAAACATCATCTACAATGCTTGGAGCAAGAGAAGCACAGGTATATGGGTACATAATTTTATTTGGGTTTTAAAATTTTTTTCCATGGGAGAGAGGCGTCTACTTAGGAGCTGGGGATCTAAGGCATATGTAGTGTATAGGAAATGTATGCTTTCACTGGCACTACACACCCCTTCTGTCACATCCACCTCCATCACCACTCTGATGATGCTGTCACTTCATTGTGTTGTGTTGAAGTGGAAGTAGCACCTATGCAAGATGAGAAATTTACATCTCAAGTAAATGAAAGCAAATATACCAGTGAAAAAGAAGTTAATCATCATCACACACACTATGACACTATCTGCTTTTTCTGTTGGTGTGTGTGCTGGTTTTAAAATCCAGCAGAAAAATTAAATGCACTCAAGCTGCCACCCTTTCCCCATCCCATTTTGACAGTGGAGAAAACACTAGGAGACATTATAAGATGAAATCACAATTTACTGAAAAATCACAATAACCACAAAAATATTGTTAAAAGAGTGTACTCAGCTGGGCTCCACTCTGTGCCACTGCTGCTCTCTCCCTTTTCTTGATCTTGGAGTGGCATGTCAGGCTTGCTGGTACTGTCTTTCAGCACCAAGCCAGAAAACCCACCACTCAGAGGAACAGGAAAGGGACCACTGGTGGCAGAGGGGCCAGCTCTGCCAGGCTGACCCTGAAACCTGCACACCCCCTCCCTTGAGCTCGGTGAAAGATGATGATCCTTCCATTTCTGGCCCTGGCTTCCTCCTGCTGAAACCATGCCCCTGCTGTGATGTGGGTGGTATGGAATTAAACAGTGCTAGAAACTCCACCCCTTTACTCTATAATCTTGACAGTGTGGTACGAGCATTACTGCTCTGAAGAGTTACAAAGTTACTGATATGACTCATTAATAAATTCCTTTTACTCAATGCACAGAAAAATATGCCTTATTTTTTTATGTTGATGCTGTCCTTGACATGTTCTAAATCCTGCCAAAGATTTTGCAAAAGTTTTGGAAAAAGATGATTCCATTCACTGTAAGAATCCTCTTTTTGCCTCACTTGAATTATGTTAGTTTACCCAAATATGGTCTGTTTTTCACATGGTGTAAATCTCCATTATTGTCCATGGCCTATCCAATAAGGAGAGGTCTTAAAAAGCCCATTGCGCCAGATACTGCAGAAGACACTATGAGACATGAAGAATGTGGTTTTATTAGAATGCTGTAGTTGGGAATGCACCTGGGAAGTGTATTCTTAAACCTTACCCACTCAATATCACCCTTTCTTGCTAATCCATCTTGCCTCTCAACATGTTTTTCCTCTACGATTCCATTTCACCTGATAGAAGTGCAAGACTCTCTTGTCCTCTGATTAACTAGATTCCATCATCATTGGTGTAATCACCTCCCATCACTTAACATAGGAGCAGAGGAGGAAGCTGCTGTTTCTTCACTCTGTAGTTTACTATGGAAAAAGAATCCTATTCCCATTTCCTAGATTTTCATTTTATATAAATTTTAGTTGAATCAGGAAACTGAAATATCTGTTGAACAATTGTCCTTCCTGAAACACAAAAATAAGTTCAATCAAACCAGCTTCTGAGATCTAGAACCAAAGGGGGAGAAGTTATTCCTACCTTCCCAAAGATACAAAGCATTACAGCAAGTTCCTTTTCTCTAAAATAACAAGAAAAAGAAAGTTTTTTGCAGATGTTTTCTTTAGACAGTGAAGGATAAGCACTGAGGGAAAGCCTTCCCACTGGCTGTACAGAAATGAGTATAATGTAGATGATGCCTTGTTCCAGCAATTTAGTCACAGAAACATCTTTTCCTGAATTTCCTTTACATGATATAGGAAGGGAAGGAAGTGCTATTCTTGAAGTGAGGGAGTATGTCCCAGTAGCTTGGGGGCAGTGGGAGAAACCCAGAAATTATACACTAATGAATTCTGGAGAAGGAGAAATTACGAGTGTCAGAGATGTTCTTAATAGCAAAATTCCCTTTGAAACATAAAAATGATTGGCCAAAATGGGCTTGCAGAGTCAGGAACTGTAATCAGTTACTGTCTTTTAATACAAAACAATTATTTTGGAATTAGCAAAATTCGGCAGAAGTTTACTTATACAGAAACTCCGCTCACATATACATAAAAATCAAGATGCAAAATGCCATATAGTGTCTGTTTGGCAGAGATGGATAGAGAAAGTGAGTGAGAGAGAGGAAGAGTCATTGACAGTTTAGAATTAGATTTGTTAATTTTCAAAGAGTGCAAGACTGGGTCTTTTGTGTTTAAGCAGTGAGTAAAGGGCCTGTAGTATGAGGTACAACAGCTTGCTCTGACAGTGCCCTGCATCTGTCACTCGAGAAAAGAGGAAAAAGAGTCCCCCTAGTGTACCAATGCTGTAAGAAGCAGAAGTAGCTCGCTCAATTCACTGAATTTGCTGCAAGTTCTTCTATGGCATGTGAACAAGTGCCTAAAGGTATTTTAGTAAGCCCCCGGGCTCTGTTGACCACAAGGCTTCTTGTTTATGAACAAAGGAACCATAGACAATCATAAATAATGAGCATTAAAAAATGACCATGTGTTTTAACACATTTTAGCTATGAAGTAATTGGCTTTTGCATTACTGTATAATTCTAAACACTAGTTTTTGCCACCCAGGAAACATATATTCCCCTGGAAGACAGAAGAGAAATTATTTTATACAGTAATACTCTTTTCACAAGTTCTTAGCTATGTATCTGTGAGGTAAAATCAAGCACATTATTCTATTGAAAAGTACCACTATTTTTTTTATTGCTTCAATTAAACAGGAAAGTCTACTGCAGTTAAAAGTATTCAGTGTTACACTTTCCCTGGCTGCCAGAAATCCAGTGTGCAACTCAAAACACAGGCTTTGTACCACTTTGAATTTGCATTGTCACAGATTAAGTGATAAATCAGCCTCCTCCCTGTGTAGGCCCTCCCTCAATGACCTTAGCTACAGCAATGCAAACCTGGCCCTTTGTGACAGGTGCTGAAAGGGCATGCATATAGGAAGACATAGCTGCCATATATTGCTGTGACTCCATAACTATTTTCCTCTCAGCTATGCTGAGGGAGAGCCACGGATAAAAAGTTTCAAAGGAGACCAGAAGGTCTCTGTTGGAGCTACAGCACAGCTGGTTGGTAAGCAGTATTTGTCATTCTGTCCTTCAATAATTTTCCTCAAGATGCTCATGCTAGAGCGAACCTGGCAAGTCAAGTTCCCCTTTGGACCCTACTCTCCACCTGAGTCTGCCCTGTGGCAGATTAGGCACTATCTTGCTCCCTCATCTTTTTGACTGCTGAAAGGAGAGCTAAATCACGTTTCCAGCAGCAAAGGAAGCGTGTATTTTCAGGGGAGGGGGTGGGGGGAGTGGGAGATGTTAGAGAGATAAATCCTCAGAATAAGTAAAAAGACAAAACAGGAACCAACACCTTTTAGGAGATGGCCAGTGCAAGTCCTGCAGAATGAGAAGCAAAGATGAGACAGTGCTCAGGGACCAGTTGTGCAGCCCCTACAGGCAGGATCAGGTAGATTTGGCTGAGGGAAAACGTCTCCAGCTCCTCGGAGGTAAGGGCAGCTCCAGCAGTAGCAAAGGAGGCTCTTGCAGCTGTTCGGATTAACAATGGTGCTGTAATTTATGCAGAAGCATTAGCTGCAGGCATGTTGCTTTACATTTTAGAGAGTAGACTGACATTTCCTGGAAGTGTAGGTTAATTACGGTAAAAAGAGAGGTAGCATATATCTCACTTTGGGAGGAGGGAGCTCTTGCAGCTCTGCTGGTGTTATGTGCAAGCCACTGGTTGGTTTGTTGGTGTGTAAGTGTGCAGGAGACTTGTGTGCATACAGCGCTGGGCTTGTTTGTGTTCTGCAACAAATGTTTATATCAGTGTCTCTGCTAATAAAAACCCTGCAGTGCTAATTTCCAGGTTTAGTTACTTAAAAGGAATTTGAAAGGTGTTTGTGAATTCTGCCTCACTGCAGAAAGGCTCCTCCTGAAGAAAAACTATAAAATAGAAATCCTTAACTTTCCTTTCAAATTCATGTGCAGTATTTGACTTTAGCATGTCTGTTTTCCTGAAGACAGCTGAGGTAATCTCCTCTACTCACTTGCCCACTTACCAGTTGTATTTTGAATTGCTTGCAATGATATGGATGTTGATTATGGCCTTCACAATACTGCCTGGTTTTTCCATAGAATTGTCCTGGAGGATGAGACTGCAGCAAATTCTCAGCTGACCAGAAGGCAGCCCAAGGTATTAGTTAAGTGTATTTTCTTTCATGAGTAAGAAGCAGGTAAGATTTCAGCCCAAATGGTGCATTTTAATTATGTTTATAAATGAAATGCATAGCAGATGTTGGAAGCAACATTTCAAGTACTCCTTCGTCCTCCCAGAGGAAATGTTTAATTGTTAATATTATATATCTTTCTAAAAATGCTTGATTTGAAAAATTTGTTATACTAAAATATTTTGTTGCCCTAGGAACACTGCTGGGTCTCCGTGCATCTACATGTGAATTGTTCTTATTTCTAATTTTTAAAATATGTATCAAGATTTCCTTTCTTAAGTTTTTTCTTAACATTTAAAAAAAAAAATGTATTATAAAAACTCAAAGAGTGCAAAGTAAGCTGGATATTCCCTGCCTATCTCACTCCCTCAACATACATTTCATCTGTTCTATACTTGCAGGCCTATGCACATACATATATATATATGGACATACACATACACATATACATGCACTCCATCACATTCCAAACACTTCTGGATGTTGAATCTTGAAATTATATGGTAGGAAATATTAGACTGGCAAGTGCCTACAATTGGAATATTGTTGATATTCTTACATTTCTTTGACTATAACAGCTAAGATCAATATTTTCAATGCCTTTAAAAATGAAATAATAATGTCAAAATATTGCCAGAAACTTATTGAAATGAAAAGGTTGTGTTAGGTTAAGCTTAGACTGCTTTTTTTTCTGCGTTTTTGCTTCTGACATTCTTTGTAAAGTGTGCTGTTTGCACTAGTAATTGAAATCCAATTTGAGGAGGACAGAAAGATGCACTAATATTTATACGAAGCTGTAATATAGCAAAAAGTCTATGGGCTGTTATTCTACTATATTGCCAGAGGACTGTATTGATCTTCAAAGGGTTAAAGTGCTACGAGGTTACATTAATGTCACCCTTCAGCAATCACTGGCCAATAACGTATCAGCAATCAATGCTGCAGTGTGTCGTTCAGGACACTCTGTTTTTGGAGACAAGTGGCTGATATATTTTGACAAGAATAAAAATTAGTCTTGGAAATTCTTGCAAATCTTAACTCAGAGGGGGAGACATATGAAACAAACTGCTTCCATTTGAAAAAAATGGTAATGTTTGCCTTCCTAAGTAACAACATTTTATGTCAGTTCAGTGGAGCAGTGAATGAACCAAAACTCTGCTAACCTTCAAAATGGAAAGGATTCTGTAAGTAGGATTTACATAGTCTGAATATTTAATATTTTGAGTGCTCATCACAGCTCACATAAACTAATACTTAAATATATATTTCCAGTAAAGAAAACATTTGACTTCTGGTGGAGTAAAGCAGTTAGGTGTTTTGATTTGTGAGTACAGACACAGGTTTCTCAGCCCCTGCTCTTTTTTTTCCTGTTAGCAATTTTTTTCTATCAAGTTCTCATAATCTCTGCAAATCCAAAGAAAGCAACACAAGCCACTTCACTTTGACACAAAAGAAACTTAAAGAAAAAAAAAATCAATAATTCAAAAAGCCATAAGTAGAAGTATAAAGGGGAGGAATAAAAATAGAGGCTGCAAGAGGACGCAAGGGGTTAAAGTTCTGACCACTGTCTGCATATATAAAATCATATCACCTTATCTGAAAAGTTTAGGCTCTAAAGAAAACACTCAGTTTAAAATACCTTTTAGGGATATTAAATCTTTAGGTTGAAGATTACAGCAAGTGTTTTCTCTTTGGTGAATAGCTGTTTGTCTCACTTTATTTACTTGGTATTGGGTATTTGTCAATGTCATTTCATATCTGCAGAAAATTCATACGTTCTATGGAAGTATGTATGTGTGTGAGTGTGCTGAAGGTCACATGACTATTTCATCCTATTTGGTGGAGCAGCTTGACTTTTTTCCCTTGCTTTTGGTGATGGTTGTGAGTGCAGAAGTTGATTGACAGATGCATGCCAGAAACCCCCATTCTCCTTTTCAAAGACTACATATGATGGATTGCGATCTTTCAGCTCAGCAGGACACAGGGACCATGCAAGCTGTAATTGGTCAGGTATGGAGTCAGCCATTTCTCAACTCCCCTTTTATTTATTTTTTTTTTTCACAAGGGTCTAACCATATGATTCACATAATTCATATTTACAGTACCATCTTTCTATCTGTATCTTCAGCTACCAGCAAGTGTAGTACTGAAAGTGAGAAAGGCAAAAGAAGCACAATAATCTGGCCAGGGAATAACTAGAAAAACCTAAATTACCATCCTTTTCTTCTAATAAACCCCATGTATAATTCAGTCTCAGCTTTACCAAATCAATGTATTTATTAGTTTGCTGTTTTATTTTGTTTAAATATGCTGAAGTAGAAGAACCGAGGAGTGAAAGTGTTATGTTTGCTGGGGAGTTGCTTTCTATTTGTAATGCTGTTCATTATTTTTATATTGACTGTATTCCTGTACTAGAGGCTGTGGCTTTTATTTTTTATTTTTATTCTTTCTTCTTACACTCCTAATCCAGATAATGTGTGATTGAGCTTGGTAAATGTAGTAGTCTTTGCTGCTGCAGAGGGGCAGCCTGCAAATTAAACACTGCCACAATCTGAAAGGTCCAGGTGGTCTGCTCGTGCTTCCTAATGCAATCCAGCACAACAGCTTTAATAAACAGCTCTATTTAGTTCTTCCTCCCTGTATCCAGGCAAGTGAACTGGTCTGGGGCTGCTGTGATGAAATGCCAGAAGAATATCTCTCAAAGGCCTCACAAGCTGATTTTTTAGAGCTTTTCCGTTTTGTCGTCTTTGTCTTCCAAATGGGTCAGTGAGTCCTTCTCTTTCTGTTTTGTGATTTCTGATAAGTCTGTAGTTTTTATATGTGTGTTTTAACTATGCTGTTTTGAGCTTTAGCCAGAGGAGAGAAGAATAATTGTCTTTTCATTTGCTTCAAATAATAACCTGAAGTGGGGAAAGAAATTATTTTGTTCTGATGAAGAGGGAGGGCTGTTTTCCTGTGAAAGCAGTCAGAGTCAGATGAGGATGCCTGTTTTTCTTTTTGTAACAAAATTTTAAGTACTCAACACTTTCTCATTAACCACTGACTTGTAAATCAGTCTCTGGTAAAGGGTGTTTTTTGAACTCTCAAAAGTTTGTGGTTTTTTGCATATGTTTCCAGTATAGTGAACACATGCTGCTGAGCTGATGACATAGTATTTGTTTTCTATATGTTGATATGATGGTAGAAAAATACGCATTCTACACACTGTTTTCAAATAAATTATGGCAAAGCACTGAAGTCCCTCAAAGCACATGGTTTATTAATACCATCGTACATAGTAATGCATTTCTGGGCGGAAAATGTCGAATATGTAATACCATGTTTACCACAGACTTTTATTGCTTTAAATATTTTAAAAATAGAAGATACATTTTTTATTAAAAATCCTCCAAACATTATCAGCTTTCTATTGGGCTGGCTTATACCCAAAAAGTGGGGCATGTTTGCCAATATTATACTGTGCAAAAAGATGTATTTTAGACTGTGTTAATTACCTTTTTTTTTACTTGTTCAGTCTTACAGAAATATATTTAATGATTCTAAGGCAGATACAATGGCAAGGTTTTGAGCAAGTACACTTGACAGAAAATGTACCCTGAAATGTTTATAAATCTAAAAGCTTGTAATATCTCTTTAATGTAACTTTTGTTTTCGCATGTAAGAGACTGTAAGTTAGCTATTGTATGTTTAAGCCTAGCCAACTCTGAGAAAGTGGTTTTGAGGCTGGAAAAGGTAGAAGGATATTTTTTCTGTGTGTAACATTCCATATTTCATGAATTAAAAAAGTTCAGTGAATGTTTGGAAAAATGTTTATAACATGTGTTAGTGTATTTCATTTCCTGAAATTAATAGCAAGAGCATGTACTTGAAAGAAAAATAAATTTAGGTATTTTAGGTGACTAACTTCTGTGGGTTTTCTGTGTCAGAATTTATAGATGTTGTTATTCTGAAACTTACTGTCTTAGGTGTTGCAGACATTTTTTCAGATCAGCATGTGTGCATATTTACATATCATATATGTAAGTGTGCACATCAAAATGTGGTCATAAATCCACAAAATTTTCAAGTATGTATTTGTTTTGATTAATCGTCCAGTGTTTGGTTGTTATTAGCTATGTGTTAAGACAAATAGAATAAAAAGTTTAAATATATTTTTTTTCTGATTAAAAAATGATGCATTTTCTAGTTGTATAATAAAAGATTTAGTTAAAATGTGGGAATGTCAGGGCAAGCAGTATAATTACCATGCATTGCTGAAAATAGACATAGACTTTCTGTATGAACTTTAAGAGAAAATAACTATCAAAAGGCAAGCCCTATGGCAGAAAATCTTTCCACACTGCAAGTCTCTATTTTGTATTGTTAATAGTTAAGGTTTGCATATTTGGTAGTTGCATATTTTTAGAAGAGACATTTATTTCCTGACACTATTAGAAAAAGTTCTTAAAAGTCTTTGTTAACTTTCAAACCTCAAAACCCCAAAACTTAGATAAATGTTTAAAATTTGGCCTTTTTATTTCAGAATTGTATTTTTTTCCAGCCATGAAAATTATTTTTTTTGACTAATCCTGCAGATGTAGCTCTAAAGTCTTGTTTACTGTGACTGGAATTTGAACTTGCCTAATTAAAAATCCAGACTGTACATGTATAGCTGATCCAATGGAGATCAGACACACTAGCAGTTTTTTGTAGTTCAAACACTAATCTGTGTATGACACAAATGGAATAGCAGGAGCACACTGATTTAAAGGCATTTTCAACACCAAGTATTGTTCATCATTAAATGCATTTTCGACCTTTTTTTAAAAAAATCTGGATTCCATCTGTCTCTAACCACCAATGTCTACAGTGGTCCCCACTGGTGATGGCAATGGTGGGCAGAGTGCTACAATCCTGACCATTACCCAGCGCCTGGGTGTACTGGGTCCAGGGTGCAGAATTGCTTGTGAATCTTCCCTCTGGATTTTTCCTCCCCCAAGCAAGCAATAAAACAGCCAAGTACTCTGAGGAACAACCTGCTTGCCTTGTGTGTCAAGATCTAGAAGCTCATTGCTCATTGTGATTTTGATTCATAACTGGAGTGTTTGGCATGAAACCCTGATCCCTGCTAGCAACCGTCCATAGCATCCTTCCTTGCCTCCCAAACCACAATATCCATTATTTCTTCAATTGTGTTTTGCTCTTATAGAAACTATTAGCTGGATTTTTATGCCATGTTCATTATATATCCTGAGCCCATCTGAATGAACAGGTAATTAAATGTGTCATCTAATTATTCCAATGATGCTGTAATTTGTCTGCCTTGTATGCTTTCTAAAACCTCTACTATACCTTTTTCTTATTCTTTTNTTTTTTCCCAGACCTGAGCTTGTGAGTGACAGGTTAGTTCATCAGCATTACAGCCCTCCTGTTTTTGTCTCATCTCATGCAGACAGGTCACTGTGTCCAATCACCCTTCTGGCTCTGCTGTCCCCAGGGGAGCCCAGGCCAGCCTGCCATCTTGATCCACCGGCCTGAGGGCCCAGGCTGGCTGCACATTTCTGTGTTCACTGGTTCTTGCAAATATAGTAAAGTGGGAAAGGGGAGGGGAGCAGCTTAAATTAGATCTCTGTATACTGAGAGGAAGCAAATTAGGTAACATTCTTTTTCAAATAAGCATGTGTTTGCAGTTATTATTGCTATGTTTGAGTTCTCTTTCTACAAGTTTAGGGTGTTTATTTTCTGTATTTCAATGGTATCCTCCATATGATCTCACCATGTAGTAAAAGCTATTCATGCAAGCGGTAAACGTGCTCTTTTCCCACAGAGGTTTCTCTGAAGCCCAGTTTATGAAACTGATACATTGCTGCAGCCAGTGTGGGTCTTTCTGTTCTGTTTCAGTTTGCTGCCATTTTTAAAAATTTTGTTTTGTGTTCTTCCTCATGATTAACCACAATAGAACATGTTTCAGAGAAACCATTCCTTTTGTAACTTGTGGTCACTTTTCAGAAGTTTAATCTGTTGTCAGTGTTGTTTTCTAATACAGACTAATATGTATCCAGGAGTTTAATTTTTACCAAATGAAGATCAGATCTGTAGTGTTATTTTGCCTTGAGCAATGTCTACATGATTCTTCTTGTAGCAGTGGAGAAGTTCTTTTTCTCTTGGAATATCTGTTTCCAGCTCTAATATAATATAAAGAATTGCCTATAACATATACAAACAGAAAAGGACAGTATTACATGCAAATTTAAGACCCACTTTTATAAGACAGCAAAGAATTGTGCCCTTTTGTCTGCAGTTCGGGACAAATCCTGTTCTTTCAAGTAAGAATTAGACCCATCAGTGTAAGAATGATTACTTGCATAGGTAAGGTCAGACTACTTGTCCCCTTGTCTGCTCAGTGTATAACCAGAATAAGCATTGTAGCCCTTTACAGTCACCACCAGTGGTTTTGTGCAGTTCAAGACTGTGAGGGAGAGACTTATGGACCGGTACACACTGCCTGTTTTCTTCAGTAGTAGACAGACAATGTAAACAGTAAGAATTATGTTTGAAAATCTTCAAAACCATACTTTTTAATATTTATGAACAAGCTGGTACCCTGATAATGAAGCATTCCATCTTCGCAGAAACGCACTGTTGTATACACTCTCCAGAATACTGTGTCCTTAAGAATTATTATTGTAAGGAGATGCAGGAATGTGGCTGTAATATTTTACAGTATAAATATTTGTTGTAGAGGAGTTTGGATCTATTTAATTTAATATACGTAAATTCTTTGGTCCTAGACCTGGATTCCAGCAAAAGAATGCATTTTTTTGTTGACTTCTGTTTTTACAGCAGAAAAGATGTATTTTTATCATTTTGATTCATACTTAAAAACACCATACTTTTTCACACCAAAATTGGATTTTAATTGAAATCAGCTTTCTAAAAACATATTTAGTATTTTTTTCTTATTGAATTTCTTTATTCTTTTCTGTTCTGTACTACTCTGCTGTCTCATCTGTTGGTCAGGTCAGCCAATTAAGAGGTCAAATTATAAAAAGGCTGTGATTTTTACTCTTTGTATATTCACTATATTCTAATTGTAAGAGAAAAATAAACTCTGTCAGATGACCTTTAAATTGCTGGACAAGTGACACTCCTCCGGTGATGTAGATTATTATCTTTTGGCAATGCATTTACATTCAAGTACCTCTGTTATGTTTCCTAGATTCTAGACTGATAAACTATATATCAGTCAGGCCCATTTTTGAGTGTACAGTACATAGAAGTGACTCCTGAGCCTCTTATCTTACACTGACCTGTAGCTGTAACAAAACTTTTATTTTTCTTCTCTGATCTTAACTGCAGCTCATATGGAAGAAAATAAAAGGACAGTCAAAGAGAAATTGTATACAGCACTTTCAACATTAGATAAGGACACGGCAAAATATTCTTTTTTCCTGTGATTTACATCGTTCAGCAACAGTAGGAATGCAGCTTTTTATTCTGAAATTCTAAAAATGGAAGAACCTCAGATCAGGCAATTTTGAATATGTGCATATTTACCTCTCACTAAACTTAATTAGACTTAAGCATGTACTTAAAAGTTGGTCAGCAAATCACTAAAGCCCATAAGAAGTCAGCAATTGCTAAATCTTCAAGTGCACAGTATGGTACTGAATTCAATGGGACTCCTCATACATATAACAATTTGCAGGATCTGGTCCAACAAGCCTATTGAGTTACTGCTACTGCTAATAAATATAACAAAGTCTGACTTAAATGCTAACTAAATAATTGTTATGCAAACTGTTTTACAATTAGAACTGGCTATTAGGAATAAAGACAGTAACTCAGGGGTCTTGAATGCTTACTTTTTGAGGATAGCAGGGCTACAGGTAAACAGACTATCACCTCAGGGGTTTTGTTTCAGCGTTGGCTTTGAAACCTCCGTGATGTGTAGTACTTTGTCCTCAAAAGAGAAATATTAGTTGCTGATATTTTCTGCTGATTCTCTGTTGACTGGTAGCGCTGTTCTACAGTAGTGCTTTATCTAACTGTTAGATCAAAAGAAAATTTTGAAGATCAAGGGACTGTTCTAAATTTCTAGCCATTCTTAAAAAAGGTAGTGGGAGAAAGCTTAATAAAAAAAAGGTTGGGGGGAGAAAGAGGGGACCCAAAAGTCTTTATTTCAAACAATCCTTACATGGCGAATTATATAAATTAAATTTTCTTAAGCTGTTTAGAATAGATTTTTTAGTTACTGATAAGACGGTTTTTCTATCTATATTTGTATATGCCATACTATATTACACCAAAACTATCTCCAACACTTACTCACATGAGTAATAGCAATTGATGACATTAACACTGTTTAATGACATATACTTGACATGACATGACATATAAAAAGTTGAAGAAATTCTTTTCAGAGATGAGAGCCTCATAAATGCATCTTGCTCTCTGCTGTAGATGTACAGCTGTCCCATGTCCTTTGCACACGTGAATGAGGATTTACAGGGTAGAACTCTGATAGTTGTTCTTGTCAAAACACATAGGTCTTGTCTTGGCAGGCTTTCCTGTGCCACCTTACTGTAAAAGAAATACAATAATTTGACAAGCAGTGCTACAAAATTGCACTTGAGAGAGTAATTTTTGACCCTGTGATATTTCCAATGAATATTATCTAAACTACTTCCTAAATATGACCTATTCCCAAAGGTAACTCATTCAAGGATGGGGTTCTGCATCCACCAATGGGGAAGGGCATTGTAAAGGGAAATAGGACCTTAAGCAAAAGAAAAAATTGTTAAAATGGAAATTTGTACTATTTCAGTTGTTGATTCCATGAAGTATTTTTTTTTAGTAAGTTGATTGTTACTGAATCCACCTTTAAAAATACAAAAAAAAAAAAAAGGGCTAAAGATGCAAATGATTCTGATAATGGTTAAGTCTGGTATTTCCGAGACACTGTCATTGTGTCTATAACCTTTGGTATTAGAACCAGATGCTGCCAAGTGCTGAATGCATCTGGAGTCCTGGACTTCCCCCTGGCTTTCTTAGGCAGGACACTGTTCCAATGAAATAAAATAATCTGGAATAAAGAAGAATTATGCTGCTATAGGAAACAGAGAGTTATTGCAAGATTCCTGGCCATTAAATCTTACCTTTTCTTCGCTGCGCCCATCCTTTTCTGTGTACAAAATGTGCTTCACATTTTTCAGATGGATTATACAAAGCAGAAATAATATCTGATTTGTATAATTCTGATCTTTTGGAAGAAAGGTAGAAAGTTGTGGCAAATGTAGAAGTGGCTTCTAATGTGAAAGAATAAAACAGAAAATATCAAACTCATTTTGCTTAGTGTCAGTCATGATTTATCATTATAGTCAGGGCGAACTATGATCTTGGAGCAGAAACAATTTTGTCCATTAAGAGGGAAAAAACAACTCCAAAACCCAGAATGTTCCAGCTTGATTCTTATATCCTTAGGGTTGCAATATTGAATTCAGAATTGGGGAAGCTTAATCTTGCAGCCAGATTTGACAAGACGCTGGTTGAGCAGTAGGCAGAAGTGATGGTTTGCGTGTTATAATGCCCATGGTGGGAAATAAAGAAAGATAACAAGATATTTCAAGAAGTCTGGGTGCAGTATTCACCACCTGCTCCAGCTTGTCACCAAAGTAGGAAAGAAAACTTTTTGTGTGCAAATTGGTGAGCAACGCTTACAATTTCAAAGCCTGACAGATGACGAACTTGGAATGCTCTAAAACAGCATGTGAAGGTTTCACAATAGCTCTGAACACATCTATCTGTTTGTTTGTTTTAGTGCTATTGCTTCTTTAAAGGGTGATCATGGAACCATTTGAGCACATCCACAAGTATCTCCACAATTTATTGGGAAAGCTCACATGAGCAGCACATTGTGCATGAGACAATGTAATGCTAAAGGCTTGGATCTCCTCTGGTTGCAAGAGGATATAGACATGTACTGCTGGAAAAAAAATAAGCCAGTTCTCCATCTCCACTCAGTTAATACTGGAGAGTAGAAATCTGGGTGTGTGGTGTATATGTGTGTGTGTGTGTCTGTGTATTGGGGTGTGTAGCCAAAAACCTGGAGGCTGAAACTGAGATTGGCAGGTATTAGGAAAATAAGACCTGGATTTTGAATAGCCAAACAACAACACAAAAGAAGCTGAAGATTGGAGTTTCTTCCCCCAGATATATTTTTTTCTGTTTAATTTTCAAGTTCATGCTGGATTTTAGCAAGAAGAGAAATTTAGGGTTGCCCCTAACTAGAGATTTAGAGTGACTCTGTAATGAATTTTAACCCAAGAGGCACTGTGGATATTCAGCAAACCTTTGTTCTATTCTGCTCATGTCCTTATGCTAGACGCATCACTGTAGTTATTAGATCTCAAAGATTACATTCTTTGATCTAGTGCTTTCTAAATCCTTAAACCACAGTTTATTTATTTAAAAGGTTATATCCAGCATTGGATTGGATTGTAAAGTACCCTTTGACTCTCATGAAGGACACAGAAGAAACAGATGCTGCTGAGGGCATATTTCCTTCTGACCATGAAACACCACAGCATTTTATTGAATTAAGAACTGCACAAAGATCTGTGCTTTTAATCTGGCCAGTGTGTTGAGAATTTTTTTACCTCTGTGGTATCCTGATGTAATTAATTTCTGATACAACAAACATTAAGGTATATAGGTGAATTTCTGTTACACTCTGAATTTTAAAAAAAGCTGCAAAGTAGCCTCATATTTCCCTAAGAATATAAATAAAGGCACACTAAACCTCAAACAGATGTTTAACATGAGCATGTTCAGGATGTGTTCTTGGGGGTCTCTTTTCTATCTGAAATTTACCAGGATTCATCAGAAGTAAATCTGTGGAGCTAAACAGAGTTACATTTGGACAAACAGGATCATCAGGATCCTTTAAGCTTGTTCTGTCAAATTCAGAAGCACTTACATGAGCAAATTTACCAGTGTAGTCCACAATGTTTGAATAATTAGTGATTCCTAAGATAACCAGAAAGAAGGCACAGAAAGCAAAAGAGAAGAACACTAAAATTAAACCCAGTGTGCTCCATCCTGACTAATATTAATTATACTCTCTCCAAACTGATCTTTTTGTTTTTTTCCCAATCAGTTCTGCAAGGCAAACTGTAAAATATGTTCATGTTTTTCCTCCTGATTTTGGAAAAACAAGACTGAAATGGGCATCTGAAAAGAAAAAATTAATTTTAAAATGGTGGTTATTTTTCCATTTTATAATGCTTGTCTTTGGTTATTTATCTTTTTTGAGAAGCTCAACCACTGGAGATAGCAGTCTAATGCTACTTTATACTGAGACCTCTTTATACCATCTGGAAATACAAACCAGCTGTAAAGTGGGTTGTAAGAGTAATTTATTTATGCATACTTTAAAGTTCTTTTATATTTCCAGGAATGGTAGAAACCCACCTTGATGTAAATAGAGTCCAAATGAATGGACTAGAATTTCCTTTTTTTTTTCAGATGGAAATGAAAAAGGGATTGGCAGAAATCAGACTGGGGGAAGAGAGGAAGGAGAAAACCTTATTTAGTTACAAGTAGATATCCATTAACAGACAAGGTGAAAGGTCCAAACCCTGTTTTATTGGCCTCCATCTATATCTTTGCTGGCAGTGACGAAAACATGAAAGGGACGGAAGAGACCACTGCTCAAACCATAGTAGTCAGAGCTGCTTTCTCAATCAATTTGGTTTTAAAATGAGTATACTCAAAACAAAAGGCTTAATTTAGTTCTCTCTTTTCTTTTTTCTTCTTTTTTACCCCGTGGTTTGCAGTGTTGCAAGCTGTGACAATTGACAAAGATCTATCTTTCCAGAACATTTTTCAGTTAGTGTACCTGGATTAGTGGAAAAGAAAACAAATTGAATTCATAGGAATTAACATAGATTAAATTTCCTCTTGCTATACTTTCTATTGCAAGTTGCATTTTTCAACTCCAAGTCAAAGGGTGAATAAAAACAGAAAAGAGAAAAAAGCAAAGCAAAGAATGACAGTTATGCTAATGAGGAATACCTTAAAATCAGTCAGACATGGGAAAAAAATATTAACATAGAAATTTTGGCATTGACACGAGTTTCCTTTGAAATTTTGAGGAGCTTCCTACTCCATTTTATTTCATAATCCCTTTTAAATGGGAACATAGCAGGCTTAAGGGATTCTGTGAAGTTGTGAGATATTTCTCTTTTTGCTTCACCATTTTGTGAGAGCCTAAGGGAAAAATATTGGCAGGGCTTGTAGAACCTTCTATAATTGAAGTAGCTCAGTATTTCCTGTTTTAAGACCTTTGCTGCTGCTCTTAGTATTTCCACCTGGTTGCCTAACTCTTTCTGAATACTTTTGAAGGCAATTTCTGCTAAAATACTTCAGTGATTCCCAAGGGAGATAGGGAAATATGGGGTCATTTTGTCCATTTAAAAAATACATTGTAATTAAGAGAAAAACTCTGAATGTGGTGACCTGAAGGAGCACTGGGTTTGACATGTGTCTTCAGGTATCCTGTGGCAAGCCATCCATGCCCGGTTATATTCCAAGCCTTTGAGAAATGTAGTTGGTACATGTTTACTTGGAACTCTAAATTGATACATCCCTTAAAAATTCACAGAAAAAGTGAGAAAGGAACCTCAGAAAATCACCTGCACATGGACAGGATCAGCTTATCTGAGTCACATCTGACAGATATTTGTGTAAGTGCTTCCTGAAAAACTCCATTCAATTCCAAACACCATGATCGCCAATTCCATACTATCGTTGTCCTATTCATTGCACCAAGTAAAGCCCATATCTTCTTGCCTCTTTTAGGAGTATCAGATTTTTTCTGTCCCCCTTGAAATAGTAGCTTCTAACTGTGCCTGTCTTGGGAAATGGCAGAGGTGGCATCAGGGACCCTTTATTTTTCTGTGTTCTCAGTGACCATATTCAGGGGGGATGGAGAAAAGAGAGGGTGTGGTTCAACTGAAGAAAGGAGAAGACCCAGAGAAGATAAAAAATATGGAATGAAACAATGAATGCACAAGTAGTCAACCATGACTAGAGAGTGACAAGGCATGGAGAAGTAGGAGCCTGAAGGAGGAGTGGATCCAAGTTTGGAACTATGAGGGACAGTAGGCAAGAGGACTTACCATGTGTATGGGCAAACTGAGATGAAAGGAGGAACAGAAAGGGGACTGGACCTGGTTAGGGATAAAGACAGAAATAGAAAACCCATGGGGCAGGTTCCCTTACTGCTCAGAAATTTCTGCTGGCAAATCTCATCAGCAAAATGTCTCAGTTCTTTAAAACATATAAAGCTATAGATACAAAATGTAGAAAACAGTATTTGTACTCTTAAGCAGTATAATTCAAATAATTTGTTTTGCTTGTAAATATATATAAAATGATCCTTTAATTACATAAACAACTATATTGTTTATGTAACAACTTCACAGATTAGGTTCCTGTAGTGTGACTTCTCTCTCAATATTATAGTTGATACATATTGTTATTTTGTGTCAGGGTTCCCCCTCGTGTAGGGGCGGCCCTCCTCCCCCTGGGGGGTGGGGGCCCTGGGGTGGGAGCATAGCCTGGACATGACCAGGACACCTGCTCCCTGGTCACATGTACCCAAGTTCTATGTTCCTATTGGTCCCAAATGTTCCCCCGCCCTGAGAACTCTTTGGATGTCCCATGATTCTGCAGTCTTGGGGCAGACTCGCAGCCATGTGGCTGGAAAATAAAACATCTCTCTGAAACATCTATGCAAAGACCATTCCCTGTTTTTTCCTGCTGGCAAAACTGTCTCTGGGAAGGTTGCTGAGAACAGTTAGCAACATATGGTGGAGAATGCGGGCAAAGCCTAACGATCCTTCCCTGGAGACAGAATAACACCTCAGCCCTGAATAGAAGAATAACCAAGATTCTGAAGGTTCCCGGGAACTCCATGAGTACTTTTGTTCGGCTGTTCCCTCTCAGATGGAGGAACTGTGGGAAGAATTATGGCTTTTGAAGCCACAAAGGGAAATTCATCTTAAACTTGAAAAGATCCTTGAACAGCGATATGTAAATTTTAGCTTTATTCAGGCTCAAAAAGAACTGAGACACTTCTTGACCTGGCTGTTTAAAGACTTTTTCCATGTTTCTTGGGACTTAATTCTTACAAAAGACTTTTGGGAAAATGTTTGGACAGAGTTAATTTCTCAATTGAAACATGTGCCGATGGAAGAATATTTCCATGAATATTACATGGTTACAGATGTGGTGGGTCCCATTCTTACCACAACGGCGAACAGTGGCTTCCACCGCGGGGCCACGTGGCCGACTCAGGAGCGCAACTCTGCCCCTACCTCAGAGACTTCTATTGCACGCCCGCGGCCCTGCACCCCGAGCTGGCTGCGTGCCGTGGCGAGGCGGCTCCCGTGGGTGGACACGCCAGCATGCAAAACCGTTCCTGCTGTGGTCCCAGCGGCTCCGGCCAAAAATAGCAGAGGTTGCTATGGCAACGCACCTCGGTGCCAGGCAGACCGCAGCAAGGCACGGCCAGGCGGGAGCACCAGACCTGGTGCAACACGACCGAGTGGCCCACGTGGCTGGAGTGACCCTGGACAGACAGCAGCATGGCGCAGCGTGGTGCCGGCACAGCGGGGCAGCCGTGGGGCTGGGGCAGCCAAACCCGGTGCGGAGCCAGGCAGCGGCGGTGCGGCTGTGGCAGGAGCTGGAGGCGGGGCTGGTGGCAGTGCGCGCAAAGCCGAGCAGCATGGTGTGGTGGGGGTCGAGTGGCGTGGCCGGGGTGACCCAGCACAGAGCCGCACTGAGCCCAGACACGCGCTGAAGTGGAGCCACTTGCAGGGCATGGTGGGACGGCCGCACGGGGGCCCGGCCAAGATGTTGAGCACGCGGAGCACCAGCAGCCCAAGACCAGCTCGAACAGCACAGGCGCAGATCTGTGAGATAGTAAGTTCTTGCAACAAAAGTTTTGGGGACTATGAAGTGGTATAATGTGAAACAAAACTACAGTTTTATCACCAGATTTGACACAAAAGAAGATGTGTTCATTCATCGAACTGCCATTATGAAGAATAACCCTAATAAATACCACCCTAGCCTGGGAGATGGAGAAACTGTGGTATTTGACATAGTTCGAGGAAAAAAGTTCCACAGGAACTTACAGGACCTGGTGGAGCTCCTGTAAAAGGCAGAAAAATTTGTACCAGATTGCAGTTATCCCCAACAATATCCTCATTATAAACTACCCCTACAGTCTCCCTTCCCCCATCCTACCTTTCCCTTTTATTATCCCCAGTTTATGTTTCCACAGGTTCCTACCCCATTCTTGCCTCCATGGTGTGCCTCCCAAAATGATGCTTTTCCATACCCTTTTAACCCATTCCCTCAAAATTCCCAAATGCTGAGGGAGGGATAAAAAGGGGGGAGGGAAGAAATTAACTATTGTTGTTTGGAGTCCCCACATGTACAGATGAAAGAGACTCTCTCCTGAGAACATGTACTTAGAAAGCCTCCATCTCTCTTCTACCAGCTTTGGGATGCTCCAGAAATAAACTGTCTGGGCATTTGGGACTAAGGGGTTGGCTTGTATTCTTTTGAAATTGTTCTTGTTATTTCGTGTTTATTCTGTTGTTTTAAGTGTTGAGCTTTAAAACCCTTAAGAAAAACCTTCTTAATAAAAATAAAAGGGTGAGATGTCAGGGTTCCCCCTCATGTAGGGGCGGCCCTCCTCCCCTTGGGGGCTGGGGGCCCTGGGGTGGAAGCATAGCCTGGACATGACCAGGACACCTGCTCCCTGGTCACATGTACCCAAGTTCTATGTTCCTATTGGTCCCAAATGTTCCCCCGCCCTGAGAACTCTTTGGATGTCCCATGATTCTGCAGTCTTGGGGCAGACTCGCAGCCATGTGGCTGGAAAATAAAACATCTCTCTGAAACATCTATGCAAAGACCATTCCCTGTTTTTTCCTGCTGGCAAAACTGTCTCTGGGAAGGTTGCTGAGAATGGTCAGCAACAATTTTGCCCCCTAGAAATTGCAGGAAGTTATGTATGTATGCGTATATGCCTACACATATATACACATGTATATATTTATTCTGGGCCAAATGCCAAATTCTAAAAAAGTCTTATTGTATTTTAAAGGGGAGGGGGTGTTGTCTTTGCATGATTTTAAAAGATTAAAAAAGATAATTTTTAAAGAAAAAGTAACTTTGACTGAAGCACTCAAACTGTCCTGCTTATAAAATGTCAGACTGAAACATGTGGGCTTTTATTCCTCTTTCATATGAATGGTAGGATTAAAGGTTCTAACATAGCTGAATTTTCATTCTGAATGAAAAATTTCCCAGAGACCTTTCCATTACTATTTCCAACAGACAAAGTCTATCAGCTTACTCAGTAGTTTTTCTAGAACAGTGACTGACATCTAGATTTTTGGATATGTATAGACACTGGTCTTTGCACAAAGCAGACACATTAAGCCTCCATAATAGGTAATACTTGGCTCTTAATTTTCCACTGCCTCAACTAGTTATTTACAATTTAAAAATGGAAGCAGGGCAAAGCCATGTGCTTTTTTCACTTTAAGTGTTCAGTACCGTCCCTTTACTGCAAAGTAAAAGCTTCAGGTTCCTATGGTGAAACAACATTGGATTATCATTTGAACAGATATAATTACTACTATCAGCAACTTGAAGTCACTTTAATTCCTATACTACACCAATTTTATCTCTGACAGGAGGGGATAATTTTCTGAAATTTATTTAGCTTCTCTTGAGCATTATTTACAATTGTGACTATAATCTCATGTATGATTTAGTAAGAGAATGTTACCATGCTGAAGAAGAATTGGGAATAGGTATCTAGTACAGACCAGGGTAACGTGCAAAGGGGAAACAGGAACAGTCAACATGGGATTGTGAAAAATGTGGGGCTAGAAGAAAGCAGGAGATGCAGTGTGAAAAGAGGGCATGGCAGTTAGAGAAGAGGTATTTTGGTAAGGTTGAAAAATGAGTTATTTTTCTAATAAGTTTTTTATGGTTTTATATATTGAACTAGTTGTAATAAGGACTCAGAAAGGCCAAAAGATTTGGACTAGTAGCTAGGATTAGGCAGTAGCAGAGAGCTGTGTGAAACAGTTGTGTACAAGAAAACTGGGGATAATGAAACTACATCAATGTTATATCATTTCTTTTCACTTTTATCCATTCAGCATTTGCTCAGATACAAGTTCAGGGGCCCATCTTACAAGGCATCAGCAAGCCATGCTTGTGGTAGTGGTGCAACAAGAACTTAGACAAGCGTAAAACCAGGGCTCAATTCCATCACCTTCCTGTTCTGTATCAGTACTTTGCAAAGCTTTCAGCTGTTGCAAAATTATTGTTAATCCCCTTAATTCAATTTTTATTCCTTAACTGAAGATAGATTGGCACAGGAATTGTCTGGTGGCCAATTGGGGCCCACAATGTTTCAGATAAAATTTACAAAGCCAAGAACAAGTCTATGAAGCTGTCTCTAGAGGTGACTTACATCTAGACCTGTTCTGTTAACAGAGGTGCTCCTGGCCATGGTAGCAATCCCTCCCTTAATGTGATTTAATGATTTTTTTGTAGTTGCTTTTCTAAAAGACAGTTTGTTCCTTGGTCAGTATCTTTCTGCTTTGAATCAGCTTTAGCTTGGTAAATGCCACCTTGGACACTCACTGTATCTGCAGCTGTCTCCAGCATGAGCATAGAAGGATAAAGCATAGGAGGATAAAGTATATATTTTATCCCCTCCCTTTCATGATTTCATCTCTCCCCTTCAGGCTAGAGAAAGAAAAGGATAATTACTATTTTATTAAGTTTTACTAAAATAATACTTTCTTTCCTCACAAATGATCTGATAAAAATGGGGTTTGTGGGCAAGCTCACATTGGTATCTGAGGTGTGTATGTGTCACTTAATGCTGTAGTCCCATGTCAGAAAATATTTGAGTAACCATTGTTAAAAGATTGTGGTTTCTTTCTGAGTTGCTTCCTAAATCAGCGTTATGAAACACAGATCAAAGATCCATGAAAAAAGATATGGCCTCTTCTCCAGCATGTTAGAGTGTGGGAAGAGTGTAGCAAAGGGAGGTGATCCTCCCCCTCTACTCCCCCTAGTGAGGCCACATCTGGAGTACTGTGTCCAGTTCTGGGTTCCTCACTACAAGAAAGACAAGGAGAGGGTCCAGCAGAGGACCACAAAGATACTTAGAGGTCTGGAGCATCTCTCTTATGAGGAGAGACTGTGGAAGCTGGGCCTGATGCATAGAAATATCTCAAAGGAAGTTTCCAAGAGGATGGTGCCAGACTTCCATGGTGCTTCCATGGTGCATCCATGGTGCAAGGAGTGATGGCCATAAACAAAACCACAAAAAGTTCCACCTCAGCTATGTTCCTCAAAAAGTTCCACCTCTTCTTCTATGATGAAGAACTTCTTTATATTGAGGGTGGCAGAGCACTGGAACAGGCTGCCCAGGGAGATTGTGGAGTCTCCCTCCCACCTGGATGCATTCCTGTGTAAGCTGTCATGGCAGAATGCTGGACTAGATGATGTACAGAGGTTCCTTCCAAAATTAACAGTTCTGTAATTCTGTGGTTCTGTATGTAGTTCAAGTTTGGAAAAAGTGTGTGGTTCATTTTTCATAGTTTTGGTAGTGTCTTTCTCATGGATTATGTTTTAAAGGCTGAATGACAACCACCACCATCCCCGCCCCTCCCCCCTGCCCCCCAAACCAACTGGTTTTTGATAGGTGGAAAACTTTTCTTCAAAGAGGAAAGATAGACAACAGATGGAAAAGAAGGACATTAATGGAGAGCTTTGAAAGCTGTTTCTAAAAGAAGGAACAAAAAAATAATTATTCTGCCAGTGCATATGTGGGTATAGGTTTAATCTTTTTCATTTTGGATTCTTTTTCCCAACAGCCTGATGAAGGTTTTGACATTAAGCTGCAAAAATGAGAAAGCCAGATGCATCCTCCAACCTCAGCTTTCATACTACAGCTCATATGATGAGATTCCTTTTAGGCTAAATGAAATCACAGGCAAAAACTGGATTAATCTGAGAATCTATCCTTTGCTGTGGTTAATCAAGTATTGCATTACAGTATTGCTAACAATACTGTAGTATTGCTTTCTTCTCAACAAAATGTCTGTTGGACTTACTACAATGCTCTCCACTTGTAGAAGACTTCTATATCAAAAGGGCTTATGCTTGAATAGTATTATGTCAGTGTGTCTTTTCTTAAAGAATCTGCACCAGTGCTGCCTCACCTTTAGAAGTGTGCACAGTTTAGGTCACCACAATATAAAAAAGACATGAAGCTATTAGAGAGCATCCAGAGGAGGATGTATTGGGTTTACATGACCAAGGTTTGGTTGTGGGGGGCTACAGGGATGTCTCCTGTGAGAAGCTGCTGGAAGCTTCTTCCATGTCTGGCAGAGCCAATCCCTGGTAGCTCCAAAGACAGATGTGCCACTGGTCAAAGCTGGGCCAATTAGAAATGGTGGTAACATCTCTGTGATAACAGATTTAAGAGGAAAGGGAAAAAAAAGAGTTACTGTGCAGAAGTAATTGCAGTCAGAGAAGAGTGGAGTGAGAATATGTGAGGGGAACAACTCTGCAGACACAAAGGTCAGTGGAGAAGGAGGAGGAGGAGCTCCAGGCACTGGATCTGGGATTTCCCTTCAGGCTGTGGTGCAGATCATAGTGAGGCAGCTGCACCCCTGCAGCCCATGGAGGTCCATGGGGATGCAGGGATCCACCTGCAGCCCATGAAGGAGCCCATGCCAGAGCAGGTGAATACCTGAGAGGAGGCTGTGGGCCCATGGGAAGCCTGTTGAGAGAGGACCCCACTCTGGAGTAGCCTGTCCTTAAAGGACTGCACCCCGTGGAAGAGTGACGCACACTGCCGCAGTTTGGGGAGGACTGTTGCCTGTGGGATGGGCTCACATGGCAGCAGTCCACAGGGCGCTGCTGGTCATGAGATGTACTCATATTGGAGTAGTTAATGGAGAACTATTTCCCATGGAACGAACCTCATGCTGCAGCACGGGGAGGACTCCTCTGCCTGAGAAGCAGAAAAAACAATGGAACTGACCATAACCCCCATTTCCTGTCTCCCTGTCCTACTGGGGAAGGAGGTAGAGCTGGGAAGGAGGGAGGGGTGGGGGGAAGGTGTTGTTAAGGTTTTATTTTAATTCCAATTATCCTGCTCTGATCTTCTTAGTAATAAATTCAACTGGTATCTCTAATTCTAGCCTGCTTTGCCCATGATGGTATTTAGTGAGTGGTCTCTCCCAGTCCTCGTCTCAACTCATGAACCCTTCCTTATATTTTCTCTCCTCTGCCCAGCTTCAGAGGGGAGTGAGAGAGTGCCTTTGGTGGGTACCTGGCATCCAGCTGGCATCAACACACTACAGAGGGCCATGAGAATGGTGAAGGGCCTTGAGGGGAAGCTGTATAAGGAGCACCTGAGGTCACTTGGTCTGTTCAGCCTGGAGAAGAAGAGAATGAGGAGAGACCTCGTTGCACACTTCAACATCCTCACAAGGGGAAGTGGAGGGACGGGCACTGATCTCTTCACTCTCATGAACAGTGAGAAGACTTGAGGAAATTGCATGAAGCTGAGTGAGAGGGAGTTTAGGTTAGATATCTGGAAAGGGTTCTTCACTCAAAGGGTGGTTGGGTGTTGTGTTTTCCCCTGCAAGCTCTCTCCCAGTTCAGCTGCTGGATCCACCTCGAGGAGAGCCTGACCACCAGCGAGGTGGAGAGGGTCTCCCGGTGCTCTCTGGCTTAATTCTGGGGAAAGGGCTAAAAGTCCAGCTTGCAGGGGTCCCGAAGAAGCAGAATAAAAGAACCAGAAGTCTGTCCTTTTTCCTTAGTTTATTTTCTTGGGAGCAAGCCCGCTGGGGCCCGCTCCCAAAAGCAGCTTCGAGGAAAAGGCCAAACCCCGCCCAGCTTTCCCCTTTTTGAGGATGATCTAGGCAGGAAAAGGAACGGGAGGGATACAAAACAGAGTAACTAATCGCGGCT
>WEIT01002076.1:23535-59783 GCA_013389985.1 Dryoscopus gambensis | reverse complement strand
CTTTGGCTTGTTCACTGACCCAGGAACAAGTACCATCATCCTATTAGTACCCTGAATGTGAGATAACCGTACCATGACAGTGTCTTGAACTACAGTGTATACATATGTTTTGAGGCAGATGAAGATAATGTGTTTGGATTTTTGAGGGGGGGCGGTGGTGTCTCTTCATGGTGACAATTATGATTATTCCAGTCCATTAAAAAGAATTTTTAAAAACCATTTTGCTTAATGCATACTGAATCCACAACAGAAATAATTCAAAGGAATACCACAGTTGTGTGTGTTGGAACATACATATTTCAATTGGCTTCATATCGTTGAAATAAAACATTGCACGGATTTATTAGCATAAGAAATTTAAAAGCCCACTGTGACTTTGTTCAAAAATTGTAATCCTTTAGTAGCTGCAGCATTATATGTCAAGTTATTCCACAGGTTAATTAGGCACTTGTTCCTCTCTTTGTTCTGAAACCTGTAGCAGCTTGCTCCATATGATGATCTGCTGCTTAAATTGAAATAGTCAGTGAACAGCCAGGCAGTCCTCCCTTAGTCTCTTCTCCATGCTCATCCACTGCCATCATACTCCCTGCTTTCTCGTTCCAAACTGAAGAATTATACTCTACTCAGTTTCTTAAGAAAGGACTGCAAACCTCTTGTTGTGTCTCCTTACACTTCTACTTTTCCTCTACATTCTTTTTCATATGGCAACAACCAGAACTGCTTCTGTTCATGGATTTAACAGTGGCATAGGGATGTTTTCATTTCTGTTTCATGTTTAGAAAACAATGTTGTTTTCTAAAAATATCCAAACTATGATCTGCTGTCCTGGCACTCATCCACTGTGCAGGTGAGACTTCCGTGGGATCTTCATTTATTGCAATATCTGGTTTTTCAGCTGGTAAGAGGAGTTAAATAGTTGCAAAAGCTGTAGAAAACACAGTGATGTAATATTCTAAAGAAGAATAAGCCTCAGCAAAGAATTTATTTTTGGGGGTTTTTTCCCATTTATGTATGAAGGTTTGGTCTAATAAGGATAAAGTTTGGTAAACATTGCAGAAGAGGTATTTCTGCACCACCTAGCTAAACTAAAATTGATAGCTGTGATATGCAGAGGTGTGCAAGGGAAGCTAGAAGAGAGATAGAATGAGACATTGCAGAAAGCACTTCTTTCTATTTTATGCCTCTCAAAGAGACTGCTGTAATGCTGGGGTTTGGAAATACTTCAGTCAAATTAAGCAGTTGCAGATTTACAGGACTATCTGGGCAATTTCCTGGAATCCGAATCCTCCAGCACATCTAAAGTGCCAGAAAAATAATAAAACATCAGTTAAAAAAGCAACATTTAAATTATCAAAGAATCTAGACTAAACTGGTGTCTTTTAAATCACTGGGAAGAATTTTTCTTAGTACAAATGAGTAAGGTGAAAATCCATTGTGTAAAACAAAGGAGCTGAAGGTTGGAATTCACATTCAGCCTTATTTTCCTTAGTTAATTTTAGTTGTGTGGTTTTATTTTCCAAAATATTCATTTTTCCTAGATTATAGATGACATTTTACATCAATTTACAGACATTGCAGGAATTTAGTGTTATCCTTATAAAATTAAGCCCTGAGACCTCAGTCTTTTTCTCTGTGCTCTGAACTTGTCTGGTACTGCAAAGCAGTTGAGAAGGTGGTGAATTTGGTTCTTGGGGGATCCCAGCATTGCTGGAACTGGATGCTTGCATCAAGGCTGCTTTTGCATTTTACCTTTGTTCTCTGTGGTAGCTTGGCTAAGCTCAGAGGACTGGGCACAGCTCCGGTTGAAATTGAAAAGTGGCAGCGAGGTGGAGAAGGATGAGTCCCTTTCCATTTTCTGTTCTCTTTGTCTGCCATTCAGCAGGAAGTGACCCTAAACACTCAAATAATGCCAGACACTTAAACACTTCCAACAGCTTTAAATTAGGGTAAGTGTAATAAAAAGTATTTTCTTCCAAATTTTTTGGAAAGATTAAATTCCTTGGCTTTTCCTGCCTTATTCCTGATTTTAGTATCAAGCATACTTATTTTGGACTTTGCAGTATATTTGTGATAGAACAAGTGTTCCCTTAGAACGTTCATTTCATAATCTGCCAGATTTTTTACTCATACTCCCCTGCTCTAGGGAATGGGAGGCTGGGATGAAGGAGAAGCAGGGAAGGAAATGCATCAATTTCACCAGGTCCTGGTTTCCAATATAGAGATAAATTTTCACAAGAAAAATGATGATTACTAGCTAGATTATGTAATTTCAAGGTTGAGATCCATCAGTTACTTAATTAAGGCATTTATCAAATACTTTACTAAGCATTGCTAATAATTAGATGCGAGAGAAAACCTTAAGCAGAAAACAAGAAATGTTTCTCTTCACATATATTTACATAGCAAAGATCAGAACAATGTAATTATCTGAGGAAGAAAAGAAATATATTTAGTGCTCTTGGTAGTTTTTTACTTAGATACATAAATTCGCAATAAACAGTAAATTTTATTGAAGTTCCAAATTCTTACTAATTTCTTACATTGACTTCTGAGAAGACATTCCTTTCACATTTTGCTTAAATATCCTTTCTAAAGGAGTCTATAGATATTTTTTAAGAAAAGATCAAATATGTTCAAAAAACTCAGTTGGGGTTTGAACAGGTGTAACACCTTGTATGCGTCCTTAAAATGAAACAGGTCTTTAGAATTACCTCTACTAAAGATAATGGAAAAAGCATTTAATGTTTAAGTGGGTGTTTTTGTTTGCTTTTTATTTAAAGAACTTGTCTATTTTCCACTGTAGTGTTTTCTTTATTCAGAGAGGTAATTTCCTGCAATGCCACAATACTTTGCACAGATTCTGCCCATCTAGTTTGAATGAAAATTCTATGTATCCTATAATCTTATTTAAAATGTTGATGGAAATTATTTGCTCAGCTGTTATGACCTTTATCCTTATGAAATGTATAGTGTCTAACTGATTAATCTGAAGGCACATCCATTCTGCATATTTTCTACTGTACGTTGGAGCAATAGAAAAGCCCAAAGAGATATAAGTGTTCCTCTGCCAATCAGAATTTTTAATGTAAATAGATAACATTGTAAGTAGACAATGTAAGATTACTTTTCCATCCATTTAATCTTTTTTCCCTAGGAAAAAAAAATAGAAAAGGTTAGTTCCTTACTGCATTTTCCTTAAGAACTCAGTAATACCTTATTCCTGTCAAGCTTATTTGGAAATAACATGTAGCAAACATATATGGACATCATTTTGTGTCTAACAGAAAAAATAAATAAATTAGAAGGGAAATTACCTAGGAAATATTCCACGTTGATTTTATTCCAGTGTGGTCAGGTTTTAATGGCAATTTTATGAAAATAATAGTATAAATAGGTTGGATTCAAGGAGAATCCTTTTTTTACTATTAGCAATCTGAAAAATCTTGCTAACTCTACTATTGATCTATGGGCTTAACCTTGCAAGATTCTCAGCACAGATTTTTTCAAATATAGTTATACCTTTGTGCATCTGGCTAAGCAAAAGGCACTAATGTTTGGGGTTTTTTGTTTGATGATACCCGTTTGCTCAGCACCAAGCACTCCATGTAGGACTATCTGTCAGGGTAGAGAACTGCAGTGGAGAAGAAGGCTCATAGCCAGGGAACTTGGAACTGCAGAGAGCGGTGCCCAGATCTGATTCCTCTCCCCTTCATTCACCTTTGCCCATGCACCTTTTTCTGACTAATTTATAAGGCAGAGGAGGCCCAGGTTACTACTTCTCTTGTATGGCTAATGTGGCTTTTCATTATGGAATGTCAAAAGTCCTGGATCACCCTTCTGCATATTAAATGCTTCCGTCTTTGGTAATTAGGCAAGTTTTCATATATTTATGTTGGGCTTTTGGATTTAACTCTCTATTCATAGCACTGTCAGCAGAATGCCTGCTGTAGGACTGAGATGATCCTGACTTTTGAGTTGTGAGAGCAAGCTTAAAACCTGCCTTTCTCCTGAGTACTGGTAGAACTAAATAGTTTTTGATATGTCTACAAGAGAAGCAAGCTTTCCTGTTAAAAACCAAGTGACAAATATGAGCAACAATCCTTCTGTAAGAGAAACAGCATCCCAATATTTTCCTTATTCCTAATGGGCTCATTGGTATGTCAAATGAGTATGGAAGTAGGAAGGAGAGAATTGCATTTTACACTTTTAATACATAAAACATCATCATACTGTGTTATAATTTTGTTTTGCTTAAGCTCATAAGAACCCAGGTAAAAATAACTGCGTTCAGAAGTAGCTTCCTCTGCTTAACAGACTCCAAGGGAGGAATCCCTAAATTAGTTTCTTCCCCCGAAGCAAACACAAAGCCCTTTGCGTTAGTCCCATTAACGTTCGGTAATAAGTTAGTCTCCACATATCAATAAGATGCTGCGGCCCTGATGGAAGTTAAATGTCCCTAAATCCCATGAATTGATCTGCAGGAGCTGTTTTCCACATGAGCGCGGCCCGCAGCCAGGCGTACATCCGCGGAGCAGCGGAGGTCAGGGCGGGAGGAGGAGCGGCCGGGCGCGCCCGCGCTCGCTGTGCCGCTGACAGAGCCCGGCTCCGGCGAGCCAAGTGAAGCGCGCACGCCATGCTCAGTGGCATTTCCAAATGCAGCTCAGCTGGGGGCCTCTGCTTATTGCATCAGTGGCACATCCTGAGAAAAAAAAAAAAAGGAAATACATAATTTTGTCAAAGTAGTAGATCACAATCTCCCCCTCCTCCTTCAAAATCATCACTGGCACACGCTAATAGCTCTAATAGATACAGATTTTATGCATATTTCAGTCACAGCAGTATTTCTAATGCATATGTGAAAGGGCCCTTAATTTATGTCTACCAACTGTGTGGTGCCCTTCTTTTGGGTAATGTCATCATCCTAATGGTGTTTCTATTATACTCAAAGGTAGCAAATGAGGCTTATTGCAGGAAGGTAATTGATTTTCACTGAGTGAAAATGTAAATAGCCATAAGAAATCCTATGAAAGACAAGCAGTTCAGAACTGCCAGCAAATTCATATACATTACTTATTGGTGTTAGTACCTGTAAAATGTGGCTTATTATAAGAAACCCACAATGACTATATTTCACACTATTTTATTTCAAATTGAAATAAAAATTGGAGAATTTAGATGATTTTGCCTTTACCAGTTTGACTGTGCATTTTATGAAAATTACCATTCTGTTCACTAAGGCTGCTTCATTTTGTCAAGTTTCTCTCAAGTGGAAGTGAATAAAATTCCTGATACAGACATGTAAAGAAAAATGGTTCTTGGGGATTTCAGTACTAAGAGGCAGTCACTTCATGCACCCTCTTTGTGGATTGTCAGTGTGAGCTTGCCTTTGCATCTTGAAGGGTTATTTGGGATGGTGCAGTTTACTCAGACCTCAGGATTCCAGAAGAATGCATAAGTTAAAATGAAAACATGCCCTTCGTGTTCTGGCTGCATCACAGCCACCGTTTTAGGGAATTGTTTTAGGTCAGCAAAAATAGCCACCTGTGGTTACAGTCTTTCTGTGTATTTTGCAAAGTATGTATGTAGGCTTTTTTTTTCCCCACTCGGAATATTGTCTTCCCATTATTTTTGCTATCCACAGTGTGTTCCTGATTGCCAAAGTGATACCTGCTATGAAGGGCAAAGCTGATTAGATGCACATTTATTTCCTTTCAATATTGCACTGAGAGTTTAAAGTTCTGTGTGTTTTATGATCAAGGACTGGTGGCAATAGGTTATTTTTCTCCCATGAATAAACTGATTTTCAAATCTTCCAGTGAATAAATGACCAGGAAATGCTGCACATTTTAGTCCCTGCTGGCTCTATCCATTATCTCCCAAGTCATAGTTTTGTCCCAGCATAGTTTTTTGAATGTTTTTGCCACGTAATTATTATTTTCATACCAAAAACTCACTTTACAAATAATTAATTTTATTTAGACTTGGAACATTTTTGGCTTTCTAACTAACAAGTATTTATCCCTCAAGGATCAATAGTTTACTTGGAGGAAAATATAAAGCCCAATAGAGATTTCACTTAAAGCATGGACTTGAAAATTCTGTTTTAATATGGAATAACAATACCGGTGTTAAAGATTAATGTGGGATGTATTATATTCAAAAGGTCTTTGAAAGTTACAGATTAAATTGTTGTTAGTTTCTTTAACTGGCCTCTTCATTTAGTGGTTTTTTTCTGTACTTGTTATGTATTCTGGCTGTTATAAGCACAGGTCAAATTTAGGAATGTGTGTTACTACAAAGCAAATCAGAAAGCTCGAATTTTACAGTGACAGAAAGAATTTTTTTTTTAAATGTCAAGTACCTATCACCAGTTTTATGCAACCCACTGCTTGACTCTTACTAGTATCTACACATTTTTAAAAATAAATCCATTATTCTTTCCCAAAACTATTCACCTTTTAATTAAAAAAAAAAAATTCTCAACTTTTGGAAACCCTGTAGAATTAACAGTATTGCAGTCCTAACTCTATACAGATGCAAACTGTGGTTTAACATCTTAGATGTACAGACTGCCTCCATTACTGCTTGTTTCAACTGGTTATTTTTCTGTGAAGTTTGAAAGCATAATAAAAATATAATCCCGATGTGTTGCTTAAATATTCGTATGTGGTGTTCCAAAGCAGTAGCTTTGGGGATTTTGAGAAGTATTTCTGCAATGAGTCTATTTTTTTGTCTCCAAGATAAATCTGTGGATTGTCTGATATACCCATTTATGGTACAATTGAGAACCTTTTAATTTTTAGGACTTTGGATTAAAAAGTAAAAAAGCTTTTTTACAAAAATAAGTAAACACACAGGGAAACAAATCTGAGTATCATGTTCTATCTCCATAACGTTGGTATCCTGGCCTATTCAGGCAGGTCTCTGCTAATAAATCTATGGAGGGATCAAAGACAGAATAAAAGGAAAACCTCTGTGCAGAAACATTCCACTCTGCTCAGCAGAGAAAAGCAACTCAGAGAAGCAAACAATTCACAAAATGCTGTATCTGTCCAGGCACTACATAAATATCTGGCTGTATTATATAGCCATATGTTTCACTGCTCTAATTATTACAATCTAACAATAATGTTCAACATCGTCTGTATTTTCAGTTAAAACTGAAAGAGTAGCTGGTACTGTGTAATTCTGTGGGGGAGATTTGAATCTGGAAACTTGAATGCTGGTTAATAGAGATCATTTGAAATTTGAATCCAAATGCTTTTAAAAAATCATGCCATTTTGTTGTTTGACACTAATTTTCTACCCAGCATGTATTAGCAATGACTGAAATTAGCTCCCAGTGAATTGTAGTTAAGCTATTTTATGCCATCTGCAAGGAGTTTCTGATGGCAGCTCTATCTGTTGTGTTTGGTGGTTTTATTGTTTTTCCTTTTCTTTTTAAATCTAATTCCCTGCGACTTTAGAGCTCGCAGAAGGTGAGATACAGCATTGTTAGTGGAGTTCCCCCACTCCAGTTCTTTGCCCTGACCCCAAGACACAGATCTGAACTCTAACACAACATTAATTCCTACAGTTTCACTGAGCTCAACTAATTCAATGAGCTGGCACTTTACACCAAAGAGGTTTGGCCACCTCTTTCAAAGTAGAAGTGGACTTCATGGGTTCATGGGTGAAAGCCAAACCAACCCGATGTGAGTTAGCTTGAGGTGGCTTTTGTAGGGGCAGGATTTCATCCCTCACAGCCAGAACAGGCTCCCCAAGAAAGTGGTCATGGCCCCAAGCCTGCCAGAGCTCGAGGAGCATTGGGACATCTCTCTCAGGCGCGTGGTGTGACTCTTGGTAGTTGTGTACACTGTAATATCTTTTTTTTTTTTAGCCTTGGGCTTCGGAAGTTCATCATTTCTATAAAATCCATGTGTGCTAAATTATCATGTAGTAGATAATACCTCCTATGCAGACATTTGGAACCACATTTCATACTGTGATCTAATAATTCTCTAAGGAATATGGGAAATATCCATATCTCCTGGAAAAAAAATCAAAGATTCCTTGAGCTTTGGACATGCTAGGGTTTATCTCAGAAATCTGAATCTGGGAAATTACAGTATAAAATTACAAAAGTTCTGTGTTTTCAGACCAGGACCTTTACCAAGCAAACAAGTTTGCAGTGATAACATAAAGGCAGTATTTGACCTTCTCCACCATTCTCCACCCCTCATAAAGGAAATAAATTATGGTGGCTAGTTAGTATTCATAAGAAGTCGCCAAAGAGATGATTTGCCTTGGAATAAATATGATTGAATTAGAAATTCACAGTACTGATACCCTGACCTCAAGTAAATGGGTTCCTTATTTATAAAAATGTACCTAGATATACTTCTCTTTTAGTCTGTTAATTGTGTTCATATATTAAGTAAATACGTAACTCAATTCCAAAAGTAATTGAAAGGTGTTATTTAGAAAGATGAAAGGAGTCTGGCAGTTCACTCAGACTTTTGAATAAACTAATCAGACTAGTCTGAAAACTGATACACATTTGAATTTTAAAATATGAAATAGAAAATGTGTCTACTTCATAAATTAGATCTATTACAGAGTTGATCTATTATTTTTAGGGCTTTAATTAAAGAAGATTGTAGATTGTTTTAGACTTCTGTAAGGAATTAATGTTAAGCTTTGGCAATGCTATTTCTTTAATATTGTTCTGCAGTTAATGTTTCTAAGCTCTGAAACAACTGCTAAAGTAGTTGAAGTAAGTAAATAAGTAATAAAAAGCACATCAAAGTAGTTATGATGAGACAGCCAGATGGCAGAGAATTGCAGTTCTTGCTGTAATTTTATCAAAATTACTATTGTCATGGCATGTTAGTTTTCATAAGAATTTGTACAGTCACTGATCTTATACAGACAAATTAATTTCAGGTTCTTTCATGTGTAGTCACATAACAGCTATACTTGAGCACGCACAAAGGAAAATTAAATAATCACAGTCACATAAACTTGAAAAGCGGCACAATTTAAGTTTACTATTCCATAACGTCTTGGGATCAGTGATCATTTTTCTTATGGTAGACTCAATTTGATCTACAGCAGTTCTGCCATTATATGGTTTCTGCTGAATTTAATCTTCATTATGAAAAGATATAGTATCATCTAATAGGGTGGAATTAGTAGTAATGCACGAGCAATGTAATAATTCCTCTGAGTTATATCATTTCGTGGAGTTTCATACTTCTACCTCTCTCATAAAGCTACTGGGATGAAAATAATTGAACCACTTAAGTTTCATAAATATGTTATCATTACATGTTCTCTTCTTTGGTAAAGGATACTCTGCGTCTTATAAATGCTTGTGGAGGAGAAAAGATTGAGCATTGCATAGAGTGAGCATGTAATCTGATTTTGATTTGCGTCTCAGGTAGGATAATGGCAGTTCGTTTCCCCAGAGGAGGAAGCCCCATGGCAGACCACGAGGGGATTCCTCTACTGAAGCTGGGTTTTTTAGGCAAACAGTTTTTCCTAATGTTTCCACTGCTGTGTGAGTCTGTGTGAATCCCTCTGCACTAAGAATTGATGGGTAGAACTGGTAACACGTAACATTTAATGCAGTTTTAAAGACTCGTGTAGTCTGGCTGCAGCAGATATCTATTGTATCTCTAGTCAATTTAAGGCACTGTAACTAAAGACTACTTTTGGGACTAACTTTCACAGACTCTTATTTCTCTGTGTTGGCACAGGAACTCAAGAAAAAAAGCTGAAAAACCTTATGGAGAAATTATCAGGCTGATATTGATGAAACTTTATGGTCCTGGAAGCTTATCAGTTTTCTTAGTAATGCCTAAGATACCAGCAGAGGTAGAGCAAACTTAAATCTCAGCTACATTTTTAGTTTGGTGAAATTTTATTTGCTACAATACAAATATAAAATTAGTGTAAGTACAAATATAAAATAAGTGTAATTAGTGTAAATTTAATGCAGCTCAGGTTTTTTCTCCATACCTGTGTAGCTCCCCAATCTATCTCTACAAAGGGTCAAACTAGGATAAGAGATTTGTGCCTGTTTTTCTCACTGATGTCAAAATACTCTAAAATGATATTTTAACCACTGAAATATGTTAAGTTCTAGCAGTTCTTTAGTGACTATGTCAGCACAAGAATGTGGCAAAATACAATGGAAGCGTAACAGAAAATCAGATTGTTTCTAGATAAACAGTTGGTTATCGACATATCTGAGAGAGTACATTTGGCATGGGAAATAGTTATTCATATAATTCTAACAGCAATTGCAGGTTGTTTCATTTTATTCCATCTCTGACTTCACTTGTGGAACAGTTCCAGTAACACAAGCTCTGCTAGACCACTAGGGTTGGTTACTGAATGGATTTTCCTACTGCTACAGAAGGAAATATATTTTGTAGAAAAAAGCTTTGTCATGTACCTCGTGCAGTTTTTATTCTGACACTTAACTTGAATATGGTTTCCAGTCTGTAGATTGCTTGCAACTTACATGTACAGAGAGAGAAAAATTGTTTGCTCCTAGGCAATTCTTCTCAAGTATAAATTCCAACTATATATTGATTTTGGTGAGATGATGGTATGTTTACTTGAGGTGGTAATCAATAAACAGAAAGATATTATACTGTAAAATGAAGCTTTGTTTAGTCATAGTTTAATCCCATGTATATTTATGCAAAAAATTACTCTTACAGGAATAATCATGATTTGAAAAGATTGTTTTAATTTGAAACAGCAACAATAAGTACATAAACCCTAGCAATATAATTGAAAAAAATCCCTCCTAGAGAAATCTACTGCAAATAGAATAGTTGAAATCTAGTGTTGAAACACCTGGAGGCAGGGAAGATCGAAAGAGAAACAGGAAAAATTAAGCAAGTAATAACATGAGCAGCTGGGGAGAAAAAGAGAAACAAAATAACAGTTGATGAGAGGCAGATAAGAAAAAAGGCACATTTTGTTCAAAACCTGTTATTACCAGGAAACAATTTTCAGTGTGGCTAAAAATCATGTTTAACAACAATCCAAGGCTTAATTCATTAAACATCCCAAAGCCTTGAACTTCTCTTCTTGGAGGTTAGTGAATTTAGTTTTAATCCTGTACTTTTTTCCTGTTAAGTTGTGTAAAATTTAAATAGTATATGTTTCAAACAAATGCTTATATTTATCTGCTGTTTGACGGGTAAATTATTGGTAATAATGGAAAATAAAAAAAAATGAACAAATAATCTTAGTATATGGGACAGACTGTCCCCAGCATGCTCCTGGATACTGAATCAGTCAATATATGTCTTAATAGAATAATTAAGGTATATTTTTAAGAATTAATAATCGAACTCAGGAAATACTATCTAAAAGAATTGGCCATAGGATCTGTAACATGACTGACTTCTTCCTTGTCCTAAAAAATCCTGAGGAAGTCAAGGCAGATCCATGTTTGACCCTGCTGGACGTGTACCACAGGATTATGGTTTACCTATGGCTCCTTTGTGCTGCCATAAATATCCAGTAGTTTGACTAACACGACTACCAAAGCCTGGTAAAGGCACTCTTAGTTTCACTTCTCTCCTCTGTCCTCCACATCGCTGGCTGCTGTTCTGAGGCTATGTATGGATTTGCCCTCTTTAAGGGAAAGACTGCAAAGAAGCGCCGTTCCGTTTGAAATGAGTTGGAACAAATGTAGCAGTGGGGTAGAGCATACCTGATCTACTCCAGGACATCTAAAGCAGACACTTCCTGCTATTTCCCATGGAGTGGCTCCTCATGAAGAATTCACGCCCAGCTTTGAGGATCTCTCAGGGAAGCCTCTTGATGATTTTTTCTCATTTGATCTCTAAGAAACAAAGGAAAAAACCCACAACAAAACCAACCCAAAGTTTTCTGTCCTTTTCTCTCTTTAAGAATAATTGTGAGGTCTAAGTATGGCTCAGGGGGGGCGAGATGTACCTCATTTAACTGAAACATCTTTATGCAGCCCCATTCACCTTAGTTATGCAGGCTTTTTCTTTCAGAATGTTTCCTGAAGAAGTAAGGGGACCTGAGTCATTACAAATACTTGACTAGGTGCTGGCTGACTAGTAGGAAGATTTCTTCCAGAAAACATGTGGTTTCAATAGGGAGAACTCTTACAAAATGTGTTTTAAAAAAAAAAAAAAGACAAAAAACCCAACACAAACAAGACCAAAAATGCCCACCCAAAACATTGAAAAGGTAAAACTAATTTCTAACAAAAGCAATTGAGATGCAAAATTGCTGATAAACAAGCACATGCTGATTTCCTCACACAGAAGCTCTGTTAGTTCTGTAAATGCCGCACTGCTCGCGGGTTTCTGCAGAGGCAGGGTTTGTGGCCATCGTTTATGGAAATGGCTTTGCATCTGGAAGTTTTCTGCCCCTCAGCTCTCCCTCCTGGCGTTTCTGAGAGCAGCAGGGCAACTGTCAATGATGATCAAACGTCCTGCAGGGGTGGCCAGAGAGGGAATCGTGTGTCCATGAAAGGAACAGCCGGCCTCTGCCAGTGGAGGGTGCCCTGAGGAGACCACGGGCAGCAGCAGCAGCAAATCATGTCAGTGCTGGGGAAGCAAAGGGAACAGGGGAAGATATGGCTTAACAATACTGCTTTTTGGCATGTGCTGTGTCAGAAAGGTGTAAAAGCACTTATCTTTATACACAGCATACCCTTCTGTATGATTTTTTGCCTTTTCTATACAAAAACATATTTTTCTCTAATTTACCAGCTTGAGGGCTAAAAAGAAATTTTTGTTCATTTGTTTTGTTTTAGCAAAGGACCTCAGTGAGGGGGAAAAGCCAAGTTCAATAGCTATTTTATGTCAAAATGAGTACTGCCTTGTCAAGATGTGTATAGTCCCAGTCTAACCCTGATTATTAACTATTGGAATAGCCAATTCCCAGTGTGGTAGGGCTTTAAGCAGGAGCCAGAGATCATAGTGATGGGCAGTGAGATGTAGAGAGACAACCCTCACTGTCTCTGTGCATCACACTTTATTGGCCTAGTGGCCAGTTACAGAGTGCCTGCATGCTGTTCCTGGGGGAAAAATATTTTTAGACATGTTAAATGAAGCATACTAGTGTTGTTTATTCTTTAAAGGACCAGAAGTACCCATAGCACTTTACAAATGTGTACCAAAGCAAAGTCCCTGCCCTTGTAAGCACCTGATGCACAAAAAATCACTTAACTGTATGGACTAACTAGCAACAGCTACCTGGAAACAGCAGAGAAAAACAAAGAAAACCTCCTAGTTTCTTTCATTAGCTACACTAAAATAACACATCATTTCACTAGTAGTCAGTTATCTGTAGCGGGACAAAAAGATACTCTTGGCCATTGTGCAGGTTTGGTTGTTTTTTTCCACGAATTAGGATAATTAAAATTACATATGTAGGCTGCACATTAAATTGGCCATTCTAAGCCTTGCAACAAGGCTTTATCAACAAATTAAGAGAATTCATGTACGTTTTCATCTGCAGAGACAACACCCTGAGTGAATCATTTCTGGGAAGGCACATGCCATCCTTAAATAAGTTCTCAATGCACAGATATGCACTTTGAGTAAATATACACTTTTAAATTTTATTTTGGATGCTCCTGAGTACCTGTGCTGCTCGTGTTGCTTTATAGCTTGTGTGACAACATGACTTCTGGACCCTTAGGCAATCCAGGGAGAGAATTCAGGCAGCTGCTTATCCTTAATTCACTGTCAACAGGGTCTGTTTCCTCAGAATTCCCCAATCAGTTGTAGAGGAACTCGCATTGTTAAGTTTAGTATTTCTAACTTTAGAAGTAAAGTGTGTGTTTTTTTCCAAAGCACCAGAGGCATGTCAACTTCTGAGTAGAGCACTGAGCGATGTGCAGTGTCCCCTTCATGTGGAGTCATGCAACAGCTACAACAAAGCCCTCCTGCTGCAGTGGTGGCATGCAGCAATGGCAACTTCTAGGGAGTCCTCCAGGAACATCTAGGTCATACTCCAAAATCTATGCGTATCTTTTTCTACATGTTTACAAATTGTTTTAATAATTTCTTTTATAATTTTCATAAATTAGCCATAATTTATTAATAGATGGTATCTACCGTTCTGCCCAATGCTTTCTTATTGATTTTGCAGTGAACACTTGTTTCATCAGATGTTTCAATTAAGTTTATTTATTTAATTTAGTTTTATATGTGACTACTTTTGGAAAACCTACATAATTTAGTATCAACAGATTCTAAAAAGTTTCTTTTAGGCTTTTTAGCCCTTTTGGGTCATCAAAATCGACAAAAGATCAAGAAATTGAAGGAGCATTACTATCAAAATGTCCTTGAAGTAGCTGGAATTTTATGCAGGCACAAAGTAGATATAGTGGTGATGAGGCTACAATTTCTAAAGAATTTTAAAAGCACTTCTCAAACTTGTAGAGAGCATCTCTCAAATACATCAGGACTTATCTGTGTGCAGCTCCCCAGTGCTTCTTAAAACAGCTGGTCCTGTATCTGGGGAGGCATGAACTAACAGCTTTTGTTCCATAGAGCAGGATGAAAAAGTGGAAAAACAGCTAATGCTTGAAGTAATTTCTTTTCATCCTACTGTAAATCTGGAGCAACCTCAGAGTAACTGAGTCACTGGGTTATATTAGTCATTTTCTTCAGTAATCACTTTGTAATTTTCACTTCTTGTAATTTTCACCCTTCTGTGAACATTGCCTTCCTGGATGGTCACGTTAATCAAGGAGAACTCATGATGTTCAGGCACTCATGATATAATGATTTCACAGAGATCAGGCAGCTCATTTGATTAGAGAAAGATTATTATTATTATTATTATTATTATTATTATTATTATTATCATTATTATCACTGCCATCCAACCATTCATTGAAGCAGTAAGGTCCAAAGCCTAAGTGCTCTCAAGTCCAGGATCTGCCTGGATGAATTAAACTGTGTATCAGGTTTGAGGTACCAGGGGTCTGGAACCATCAAGGTTTTGGTTAATTTTTTTAGATCTGATTTTTCTTGTTAATTTTCTACTATTACAAAAGCTGTCAAGTTTTTATTCTTCCCAATCCCTTTTAAAGACAACTCTAGGTTGCTTTTTGATTTCCCTAGAAGAGATCCAAAGAGTTTGTCAGAGGAAATGGGGAAATAAGCTGGTAGAATAAACTGCTGTTGCAAATGATGCTTTTTCTCTTTTTTGGTTTTTCAGACTTCTTTTAAACAGAAGTGGACTGTAGGTCTTTCATAACCTCAGGCAGGACACTCAAATCCACACATGATGTGCATGACTGGCCCCAAAGTCTAAGCGCTTTTAAATTGTTCATAAACTGTGTGACACTGCTGTTACTGTACCAGTGAGCAGAGGTGTTACCCTGCAAGGAGCTGACTAAAGCAGCCCCAGCAGGATAAACCTCCACAGAGTAAGTGCAGTCTTGCTAACTAGACTTGTAAGGACAGATTATTACTGCTAGCAAAGAATTTGATTTTCTATAAAATACTTTATTTTAAGACAGAAAAACACTGCAATGATGAAAAATTCTCTGATGACATATGAAGACTTAATAAACCAAATTTAATGTAGTACTATATAACTGGGAACTACTACTGGTAATATAGGTCCATTAACTCTAATGCCTAGAAATATCTATAAGAGACTGCTCAAAATTTAGAATGTTATGTGAGTTACGTGTTGTCCCACTGTGGAAGGTGTCATCCCAAACCATGTAAATTTAATTATGGCTAAAGCCAATATCTTGCACAGAAATCAGTGTGCTGCACTGATTATAAAACTGAGCGAATCCAACAAGACATATTTTCTATATTCCACGCCATTAGATTTCTAGTATAATCTCAAGTGCAAAATGTTGCAATAGTCATTTTAGTAATGTAAAGGAAGAGATCAGTGCTGCAAATTCACAGTATTAAACAATCCTTAATATCTTTCCTAAAAATGTTAGCAGGAGGAGTGGAAATGCAAAAGGAAACCTGGAGTCCAAAGTAACTTTAACATAGAGTGACCGTGTTCTGTCTGTAATGTTTGGTATTTCTCTACTTGTTTCTGTTCACAGTTCTCTGTCCCTCACCTGTGGTAATTAGCAGTGTGTATATCCCATTCTGCTGAAAGGAATATTTATAAATAAATGCCTCATTCACCTTCTGTGTCTTAATGATACCACACGGTAAGCAAGCGTGCCTCACATTCACTGTTTAATTTCTAAGGTTGGAAAATACTCGTGTTCAGCAAAAGAAAGTGGTATTTGTAATGCTAGTCAGTAGAGCCCAAAAACTTCCCTGGGGCTTTTCACGGGCCGTTGGGAGCAAATGCCCAGCTTGCAGGTCAAAATCCACAGCACTGCTAGAACCTATGTACATAAAATCTGTTTTGCTCCATTGAACACTGTATTTCTCCTGTCTTGTTTTGACATTACTCACAGTGAAACAGCCAAATCAATCTAGATGAACTCAATCCTTTCTGGGTGGAAAGCAAGAAAACTGTTCAAATCTGTTACTTTGCAGGGATTTGTAACACTCAAAAATGTATGGAGATCATGTTTATTGTGAAGGAAGGGCAAAAATTCTGTTTCAAAGCTAATAAGCAATTCTTTGCTAGGGTTCAGCCAGGAGATTTTGTTTGTCTTTCATGGCAAACAGTATTGGCAATTATAGTCAGGTTTTATCCTTTTGTTAACTTTCCTTTTTAGGATGGTGCAACTTCTTTAAAGCTTCTGAGTAGTCACGTGAAGTTTTTTCATTCCAGGATTTTATGTTGTGAAACTGACATTTGACATCTGTGAGCAAGCTGGAAGTGTCTAGGAAACAAAGAGCGAGGTAGGAAAAAGTGGGGCACTCTTCTGCTCCCCCACAGATAAGCGGTAGAGGTCCCCTAATACTTCCAAAGAGAAAACAAGCTTAGAAGCACTTGCTAAGCACTGTGCATTGAGCTGTCACCTTCAATGTACCTTTGAAATCCTGGCTGTTTCTTAAAGGGGAAGATGGAAAACAGAAAGTGTATAGTTTCATTCGCGGAGACTTTGTCAGGAAGTACGGCTGTGATATGATTTCTGTCAGAAACAATCTGCTTGAAATTTTTCTGTCTTTACTTTTGAACACGGAGTTGCTTGTCTGTATTCTAACCCTAGGTGATGGGATCTGCTGCCTTGTCAGATAACATTTGAGTTCACTCACTACCTGCTTGTTGACTAGCACACAGACTCACTGTGGTGGCAGGGAAAGCCTTCAGGCTACTCAGCATCTGTCTCTTCTTGTAATTAGTTGCAGCCTTGTGTACAGAGCAAAACAGAGATTTTTATATATTTTTTTTATTTTATTATTTTTTTTTTCTGTGAAAGAGTAATGTGCACAGACAGGAGCTTTTAAACTGCAAAAGAGTTTGCTGGTGTTTGTCATTCTTCTTTTTTGAGAGGAAATAGCTTTTTAGCTAGTGAGAATACAGTGGTGATGCCCTTTTTTCAAATTACACCAAGAACATAGATTTTTGGGAGAGTTAACCTCTGTATGAAATCGGAATAGCCAATATTTCTGCTCTTACATCTGATGGAGCCCACACTCATGGGAGAGAACTGGTGATTATGCTTCCTTAGATTCCTGCCCAGGTGATTTTGTTGTCCCGTGTGTGCTTTGCCAGCAGTCCGACAATTCGCATACTTTAAGCATCCGCCACATACTCTCAACCCTGAATGCTACTCAGAGAGGCCTTCTCAGACCATGCTTCAAAAAAACCTAACTAGAAGAAAAGACAGCTTTGAATATTTGAATGCCTTCTTAACAGCTGTATAAAGTTAGGAAGTACACATGTGTATCCCTGGGATTTATTTTGATTTTCATACAGTGTGGTAATTAACAGAGATTTTGCTTGTGGTAGTTTGGTGGGAGAGCAGGAGACACACTTTGGATTGTTAGAAGGATTTGATCTGTTGCTGTAGATTTGAATTTCTTGCAGAATCATATTTTTCTAATGTAAAAATTTAGCAAGAAAAAAAGTTGTTCATTGTGATAAATCTTAAATTTATAAAACAGGTGAGCAAGAGGTTGATGCAACACACCTAAATCATCAGTCAAGGTGTAGACCACTCCTAACTAGTAAAGATGGCAACAAATTTTTTGGAGAAGAAAATCATTCTCTAATTGCTTATAGCTGAATTTCTTCTGCAGCAACCACCATCAGTAGTGGGACTTGATGGATGGAAGTGTTGCTATGGTAGTCTTTAAATATCAGAATTTCAAAAGCCTTATCCTCATCATTAATAGCAATGAGGTTTAGGACATGAAAAAGAAAAATCACATTTCTTCCATACTACACTGCCTCCCTTTATCAGAGTAATCCTACCTGAGCCATCATTTGGGTACTTTTCCTTTTTTCATTCTTATTTGAATGAACAAAATGCCACTAGGTTTGCATAATAATGTCAGAGAAACTGCATTATTTTAAAAATCAGGTCCTCAGATTAAAGTGCCATAAAAATATCTCTAACTTTATTATCCAGTGTTAATTTTTGTATTTGAGAGCTGAGCTGAGTTAGCCTTTCCACTTAATATTTTGAGGTGATTGAGGGTTTGGATGTGCCACAGTGAAGACAAACAGATCTCTAGATGGTGCTATGTAGGTATCAGGTTAAATTAATTACAGAAGAATAATAAAATGAAAAAGTTTGATTTCCTTTTAAGGTGATGTTTCTAAGTTCCTTAGGACTCAAGGAGTGTTTTCAAAAGATGCTTTAGCCACATGGGAGCCAAGACTCACCTTAAGTCATTGGGAAACTTGGGAGAGTTTTAATCTGTACTGAATTCTTACTGTGTTCTGACTTGTGGCACTGGCAGCAGAGTGGTGCGACAGATGTGATTTGTGACTAGAGAAATAAGACCCCAACCAGTCAGGCTGTAATAAGTACCTTTGCCTCTCTGGATCTTGCTTCTAGAATAACTCATTTCTAAGAAGCTCAACCACAATGGGTTCAGAAGTTTCAGAAGTTCATCCTGAACTTAAAATCAGTTAGCAAGGCCTGAGTAAAAGAAGGGTAGAGAGAACAGAACTGAAAAATCAGAGAGTGAAAAAGCATACCTAAGAGCAGACAAAGCAGAAGATGAGTACAGGGAGATAATATTTTAAAAACCCCAAACAACAACAGCAACAAAAAACCCAGGGAAAACAAACAATCAACAATAAAAACCAACCAAATTAATATATAATGCCTGCAATACTCTGTAGCATTCATCACAGCAGCTTACTCTTCAAGGGTGCTGCTTCAGTAGCAGGGACATCCCTTAGGTTTGCTAAATGAAAAATGAGGAAATATTAAAACTCAGCTAGGTATGGTTTATTCTGGACTAATTAAATGATTCTCACACTTTTTATTTTTTTTCCCCTTAATGTGGCTTTCCTTAGAGATCTATTGCATTAATATTTCATAATATGTAATTTCTGGGCAAAATTATAAAATATGAACTATAGTTAGAATTAAACATGCAGAAAAATATAAATGTCTACTTCCTCTGACATTGCTTCACAGTATCACTCCATTTTTAAATATAGGCACAGAGCTCCCTGCTACTTATTAGCATCTGTCTCCTTCATTTCAAAGAAAATATTTCTGTCATGTTATGCATATTAAGTTTTTCTTCCTGATATTTTGACAGTAATATTTAGCTTTCAACAGAACTTTTCTCTCTACAACTGCAGAGGACTTTACAAATCAAGGAAGTACTTTGTTTTTACACAGGGGAAACCTGAAGCAAAGATATATTAAATGGTTCATCAAAGGCTAGCAAGAAACAAAGTCCATACTTCTTAACTTGGATTCTCCATCCTTGGATATATTCTGAAGCCATCTGCACACCATCCTGGGCAGCTGGTTCTGGGTGGCCCTGCTCGAGCAGGGGAGTTGGACAAGATGACATCCAGAGGTCCCTTCTGACCTCAGACATTCTGTCATTCTGTGATTTCTTTAAAGAAAATTGTAAAGAAATGAAGAATAAGATATTTCTTCTCACCCATCAATAAATGTTTCATTAGCAAAAAAATTTTCATGTTCTCTTTTATTCCCTTCTTCATTCTTGAACCTATTCCCTTTTGGTGTAATCTCTTTCATAGAGTCACAGAATCATTAAGGTTGGAAGAGATCTTTAGGATTATCCAGTCCAACCATCCACCCAGCCCTGCCACTCTAACCCCCAAACCATAGTGTCCAGCACCAGGTCCAGACGCCTCATGAACGCCTCTGGGGTGGAGACTCCACCACCTCCCTGGGCAACCTGTTCCAATGCCTGACCACCCTGACAGTGAAACCTTTTTTCTCATACTGAATCTGAATCTCCCATGTCTCAGCCTAAGGCCATTTCCGTGGGTCCTCTCACTGCAGGCACGGCAGGAGAGACCTGTCAGGCAGCTGCAGAGAGTGATGTGGTCCCCCTGAGCCTCCTCTTCTCCAGACTAAACAAACCCAGCTCCCGCAGCCTCTCCTCACAGGACTTGTTTTCTAGAGCCTTCAGGAGCCTTGTTGCCCCTGTCTCTCGACACATCTTTGGTGGGATGAGAATACTTTGCTGCCCTTTTAAAATATTCCTATTCTAACAGAAGGTAAGGAAAGTGATGAATAATGACGTATTTTAAATAATATCCCTTTGAGCTTGAACTGCGAGTCTGCATTTGGAGAATCCAGAGAACTCCACAAAACACCATCATGGAGGTGATTGTGGAAGCACTGCATCAGGAGTGCAAAAGTCAGTTCAGATCAAGTGCAGGTAACTAAAGAATCTGATCTATATTCTAGATATATCTAAAAATCATGTTTAAGCTTATGGTAGGGGGTGTCCTGGTCTTTGCAACCTGCTCGCTGCATCCATTTGGGCATCCTTCGATAACAGATCTCCATAAAGTTCAGGGAGTTCAGGATGTCTTACTGTCATAACATGGTAATAGAGACAACATGTAAATTATTCTGTTATATAAACAGAGGCTACCAACATCAGTTTTATTTTCAGTATTCATGTTCTCTTTGCTCTACTCCCCAGCAGTGTTTATACAATAGCCTTACACAGAAGGTGCAGGGTGTAAGCTAAGTCAGGATCCATGCTGGAATGAGGAATAGGCTGTGCGTGTCTCTTTGTTTCAGCTTGGCACCGCAGGAATAGTAACAATGCCCACAGGTGGGAATCCAGTGTTGTTCCAGATAGATTTAAGGTATCCTGTGGGCTTCTGACTACAGAGCCAGAGCACCATTGGGTCCCTCACAGATCACCTTGCCAGGTGTCCTGCCACAACATTCCTGTGCTTGTGCCCCTACCTTTGTGTTATCCCTGACCACAGTAAAACTCCAACAGCAGTATGTCCCTGTTCATCTTCTGCTGCAAGAATCTCTGTGCAGGTAATCACTGAAAGAGCTAAGCCATATAAAGCAATCTTTGCACTCTTTCTTTTTAACTACACATACCTGATTTAGTTTATGGAGATATAGAATGTTTCAAAGTAAAGTTTCCTCCAGTTCATTGGAAAATTATGAATGAAATCATGATGATTTTTTCATAATTTTGCAATGTGAGTACCAAACAAACAAATCACTGGGACAGTAGAAAAGAACTTCAACCTTTGTTCTAGCGACAGCAGCCATCTCTCATTATTTTCATGTCACTTGCTTGGTTGAGCCTATGGTAATATTGGTATATACAATATCTGACAAATATTAGTGACTCCATGAAAATAAACATTTAAGATTCCAGGTAACAGAATCAGGGTTCAGGAAAATATGTAAAAGGAGAAATAGTGTCACCAAATATATACCTCAGTGAGAATTATGGGCAATTCTTTTTTTGTCCTGATTCATACCATTCCATTTCCAAATTACTTCTTGTTTTCTCCAGCAAATATTGTACCTTGGTTTCAAAATCTTTCCTTTCTGTGATACTCCTTTTTTCGGCACATAAAACCTCAGTAAAATATACTTTTCTGAGCATGCACCACAGTAAAAGATATTTTAAGGACATTTAAGTTCAGTTCTCTGCTTCTGGGTCACTACGCTCATACCCAGAAAGCAACGTCTGTTGTTGCCTTCCATGCAGTGTTTCCCTCTGAGCATTGTGGTTTCAGAACATGGGCCTAATGCCAAAGGTTGGTACCTCAGCAGCAAAAATGGAGCAGCTTGCCACCTGACTTCTGGAAGGAGGGATGTGTCACAGCATCAGTATAGCCTTGATCTTTTCCCTTTCTTTTGCTCTTTTTAATTACTTTTAGTAATACCTCTGTCTTGCACTTTCAGAAAATTTATGTATTTTTCAAAGCTGGACTCCAGCCACCTCCTCATGCCCAATCTGCAGCTGAGAGCATCACTCTGAGTCAAGGGGGGTCAGTTTGCCACTGTGAGGGACCAGCTACCTTAGAGGGGAAACTGACTTGGAGCTGCAACTGAACTCGTTGAAAATCACCTCAGCTGACAGCTCTGGGGGTGCCTTAAAGCACCTTTAACAGTTCCTTGTCTGCTTCCTAGATTGCTGAAAAAGGGACCTTGTGAGCCGCGGGTGTTTGTATAGGAAATATGTATATGGGTGTTTATATACATCTATATGTACATATACTATCTTTTTTACATATTTTTTTGCTTGTTTTAAATTTTTAATTTTTTAACCTATGTACTTCTTTTTAAGGCTGAAATCATTGGGCTGACAAGATTTTTGCTTCCTCCTGTTCTCATTTTATTGTAACTGTGAATACAGGCATTTATTTTATACAAATGCTAATTTTTGTTTGGCTTTAGCACTGTTTGCATTCATACGGCAAGGGAAGTACCCGCTCATGGTCTTTGAGGAGGGGTGATGCACATACATTGTGTTTTCTAAATCATTCTTTCCTTGCCCTAAAATGTGTCCTGTGTGATCACGTGCTACTAAACAACAGATATTTTCCATCCTCAGATGTGTGCCCATGGCTTGTAAAATAATCTCTTTATGCCTCTCATATCCCATAAGATTATTGTGGTAAGTATTTGGAATTAAACACCAGGATATCACTTTCAACATTTTCAGCTTGTTCAGAATCCTCATTGTAAGCTGTTACATAGTAGTTTTTTATATATTACTTATCATAATAGCAGAACTATTCCAGTAGGACATGATGACTACTGCTTACAAGAAATTATATAGATATCTGTGACAGAATAATATATAGAAACCTGTCATATTGAGAAGGAGGGCTTGATAGATCTCTTATTGTATTTCTGTATTAATGCAATCATGGAGGGTATTTTCTATAGAAGATGCTAAACCTTGTAGAAAGACAGTGAATGGTAACTATTTTAGACTTTGTTCCATTTAGGAGGATTCTAAATAAGTCAGTTGATCTAGTAATATTTTAAACATGTTTTGCTCTCTTTATAAATTGATTTTCTTCAGCAACATTTTTTCAGGGAAATGTCAGGTTTGGTTTTTCTTTATAATTAACTGTTTCACTCCACACACTTTAGGTTTCACAGTTTTTTTTTCTGAATAGATGAATTGTATCATTCATGTAGTCAAGCCGTTAAGTGTCCCCAAACTTGCCACAGTGCAGTTGTTCTCAAAAATCATAACTGGGGGAGATGAGGAATGAATTTATAGACATCAAACCCAATGGGTCACATATGTCTGAGATGTTTAGGAGCAGCAGGTCTCAGCTGCAGGCTGGAGACCAGACAGAGGTCTGGGTTTGTTGAGACCGGTATGGGGGTCCTTTGTGGCTTTGCTGCAGTTATGACCTCACATGTTATGGTTTAACAGGTGACATGAGACTCGCAGGATTCCAGGGGAAGGGCTGAGCATGAAATTGGTCATGTCTGCAAACATATACTCTGTTTGGGTGTGCAGTAATACACATTCAGCTGTGCAGCTTAATGAAAAGTAACTCATTAAGCTGTGGGTTAATCAAACCTGTAAAATCACAGCTTTAATGTGTGTAATTCATAAGGGGACATCTTTGCTCCAGTGCCACAAGACCATCCGGTACGCGCGCCTCTGTTCCTCCAACTCTTACTGATAAAGGCTGTCTTTTCTCTATTACACATCACATTTACTCCTCTGAGATTAGCTTTAGGGATATGGATTTGTGGGAAGACTTGTAAAATGAGTCTCTGAACTGACATTACATATTACAATTTTCAGAACACAGCTCTGAGGAGAAAACTGCCTTTTCAAAATTCAGCTTCTTTATAAGAGAATGCTTTTTGTGAAAACATGTTCTTATACCTGGGTACAAATTTCAAGTGAAAATTAGAGGCACAAGTGTTCATATTCCTGAGTGTTAGCAATTTTACAGCTGTCAAAATTACAGTTGTGGCTGATAGTATTGCCTTATTCCTTAATGCCATAAAGAAACACTTTTGTATCTTTCCTAAAAGAAGAGAAATATAATTTTTTTAAAAGTAAATAAGAATAGCTCTTCACACTTACACATTTCAATCTTAGTATCAATAATTATAAAATGCCCATCAGTGTGACCTTTGCATCCTAAATTTCTTTTCAAAGCCCGTTGTTTAAAAAAGTCTAAATATCCAATTTTATGCAATTTTAATGTGTAGATACATATCTGTATCTACAGATATATACAATAAGGCAGAATGTGTTCATTTGTAAACAGAAGTTATCTATTTGTGTGTCTCAACAGCTTTAACATTAGAAGATTGTTTATGTAAGGCCCTCAGCACTGTATACCACTAGATGATTTCTTGAATTGTATCTAAAAATGTAAATAAAATCTGTACTTTGAATATGCTAACCAATATGATTTTTTTTTCATCACTAAGCATTGTATTTTTGCAAGACCATTTGTTTTTATTCTAAAATTGGAAGAATCCCCTTATGTAGCATTCCCATAGTCAAATGTTTACAAGGGCATAAGGAATAGAAAACAAAGACAATTTTTAGGATTTTGTTAAGACTCATGTTTATCACAGTGTGGACAAAAATGCAAAGAGAAGCATTTTCTTATCTATTCCTGTTACATTAGAAAAGTTCATGCCCCGCTCTTAGCATTTTCCAACACAGCTGTAGAGTAGTTTAAAGCCTATTTTTTAAATAAGTGATGCTCAATTTGTCTTTGATGATCCGCATGATTCAGGTGAGATGGGAGCACGGTCGGGCCCTTATTTGCATAAAAATTAATCACAGAAAAATGTAAATTGATAAAATTTTGCCTGGCTTTTCCCCCCTATTCGGGAACCCATGGATGGCTCCCAGAAGCAATCATCTCAGTATGGTGCCGCGTTGGATGCTACACAAACGATCACATTTGTGTTGAATACTCACTCATTTAAATGTCAGCACTGATGGGGCGGTACAGCACCAGAAAAAATGAAAAATAAATACACAGCAGCTGAAGACCATCAAATCTGTGGGCACTCTTTAGAGATATATGATCTAATGTGAAAAAATTGTAGATTAATTATCCTTTTTCAAAATGGTAATTGTTTTAGTATCACAGCAGAAAAAAAATCACCATTTATTTGGAATCAAACAAAAACCAGTAATGTTAAATACGTCATTACATCATTGTGTTTATTAGGAGGCTGCAATTAATTCCCGAGGCTCCTTTGGTCTCTAGAGCTACATAAAATGACACAAAAGAACATCGCTATTAATTTTCAAACACATTCTAAACCTGAAAATAATTTACCCAACAAAAATAAAGTAAGTAACAATTCAGAAAACAAATTTTGTAGGTTTTTTATTTTTCTAAACAGCATATTGGTGTGACATTGTTGTCATATAATAGTATCTCATAATCCTTAATGAATTTCTCATCTTTTTAAAGGAAGGGAATAATTTTCCTCATTTCATATCTGTGTAACTGGAATATAGATATTGCAGAAAAATTGCCAAAGCCCCCAAGAGTGGGCAGCACAGAATCCACTCCCTCTTGTAATTTTATATTAAAGAACTAATCGTGCTTCTGCTTTCTCATGGTGTAAATTTCAAATAGGGAAGTAAATAAATGGTTTGCAGTGGTTATGGCTCCAAATTTGTATTTCTGAGCTAAATCCAACACAGAGAGAAGAAATGGTAGTTTACACTTTTTGGGGGTTTTTTTTGCACCTTCTGCATTTAAGAAGCAATCTCTAGAAAATTATAGCAACACAAGGACATGTGTAATTTATAATCATCTGTAATAGGTCAGCCACAGTGCATTAGATCAGTGTATTAGATCTTCAGGGGCTGGAATGCAGTGTTTCAGCAATGCAGTCTGAGCCTGAGCTGAGAGGATAAATTTTAAAAGCCATTTATTAGGTCTGAATTGGAGAGCTTTGAATATTAATATAATAGTATTGGTTAAATTTTCTCTCTCTCTCTCTCTTTTTTTTTTTTTTTTTAATTTTTTTTATTTAGAGGGATCTGGCAGTAGTTGCTTAGGTGACTTATCAGGGACACAGCCCAGTTGTAATTCACATGCCTTTCTACCTTTTATTTACTCTGCCAATATATTAAGAAATGTATATAATACAAATTAAAAGAATCATCTTATCATCATTTCATGGAACTACATCTGACTTTTTGCAATTGTCTTAAATGCAGAGCAGTGGTTCTACTTATAGCTAGAATAATATATTTTATAATTTTTTTTATTTTGTTGTTGAAGTCCGTGTTTCAAATTCTGGCTGCACTGAAATCAAGGATAATTTTGTCAGTTGTTTCAGCTCAGCAAATGTTTCAGTAAGGGTATATATTATTTACTTTCTGAAAATGTAGGGTAGTTGCAGTTTTGCGTGTGAGCAATTGTATTTCTATACTGTAAAGGACACTGTGTGACTATATGGTTGATGCAGGAGGCTTGTAGGGTATCTGATAGCACAGGTGAGAATGTCGACAGTGCCTGTTGGTATTGTTTGGAGGGTTTGTAGGGATTGTATGGATGGGAATTTAACCCCTAACTGGAGGACTGGGGTTTTTTTAGGATTGCAGTCCTTTACTTTGTTCGTGTTTATAGCTGCCAGTGTTGTGTCCTTGTTTCTCGTGTATTTCATCTGAGCCCTTAGACTGTTTCTGTCCCTGCTGGCCTCTTGGACATGCAGACCCTTCTCTTGTACCCCACTGTGTAACAGCCACTCTTTCCTTGACCTCCTTGCCACACACTGACCATGCTCCTGTCCCATTCCACATTCCCCACTACATTTAACTCTTAAATGTTGATTGCTATCAGCAACTGGTTACATGTGTAATCTAGGGACAATCTGCAAGCAAAACCAGATTAAACTCTCTGCAGCAATGTACTGGGTTTGTGCTCCAGACTCTGTCAGCCCTCGTGGTACCTTCTTTCAGCCTTGCAGAAGTGGGCTCATCATCACCTCTTTGAGTGGCCTCCACACCCCAGCCTTATAAACGGGAAACAGGAGTCACACACGAGGCTTTTCTGCCTTGCACAGTGAGCCAGGGCTGCCCTGTGATGCCCAGCAGACACTTAAAGAGCTGTACCATTCAGGGCACTGTTTGGGATGCCAGGTATCACCTGCAGATCTGCCACCTAATGCTGTGTCTCTCCCTCAGCTCTCATGGACTTCTCCAGTGAAGGTGAACTCCTATGGTAAGACATAAAGGGAAAATCTCAGATGACTTTTCCTAAAGATTTTCTTTACATGTAAATGGTAAAGGATTTTTTATCTTTTCTTCTCCCTTAACCCCTGCACACAGAGTCCAGATTACCTTACTTGGAGAAACATTTATAAACAGCATAATGCCAGACGCGGAAAATACTATGGCTTGCAAGTGGAAGCGAAGCATTATTTTCCATCAGATTTAATGAAATTGCTATTTTTATAAATATTAAACATAACATAGATAATTTCAACAGATTGGTTTTATTTAACTTGGATTTGTTAAGACAAAGTCTATCTTTTCAAGCCTAATACAAAAGGGACTGGATTTTCCAGAGCACCTACAGTTCTACTGACTTCTAGGTTCCTCACTAAAGAGTCTTGAAAATCTGATTACTCTTCTCTTACAGAATTCAGAGTGCAATTTTAAATACCAAGGTTTGAAAACTTTAGTCTGTATTAAACACAAGGAATCTAAAGACAAACAAAAAATGTGTATTGCCATGTGCAAACTGAGTAACTACAGAAAAGCATTAGTCCTTGCAAGAGCAAGTCCTAATCTGTTAAATTTTTCATATATGTTTATTACAGGCATGCTGATTGGGCTGCTTTGGGTTCACCAAAGTAATTATTATATACAGTATCATACTCAAACGATATCCTGCACTGCATCTTGCACTTCACTGCACTTATAGAAAGAATATAGTTTCTTTTTAATAGGAGATGGAATGGTCCCTTTTTATACCTTAAGATTTAATCCTTTATTTCATGTTTGACTCTCCACATAAGAAAAAAAATCATGGAACTGTCCCTATGTAAGTGGAGCTTTCTTAGAAAATATGGAAGAAAATCAGGGCTTTAAAAAAAGTAGTTATTTCATAGCTGGCTGTAAGAGTTCATCGTACCAAAGAGTCATATTTAAGTCTTATTCAGAGTGCTTAAACTCAAACTACCAGGGGGAAAAAACGATGCTCTGAAATTCATTCTACTGTCAGCAAAATCAAGTCCAAAGCAGGTGGCTACTCTGATACTCCTCTGCTGGTATGGAAAGGCACTCCTCATATCCTATCATGGAATCTTTTATCTCCCCTTTCCTCTGGTTGTTGTGAATATACGTACCCAGCATGGCTTGTGGAAGTTTATTATTACCAGGAAGATGGATTGCAGGTAATTACCCCCTCCTCTTGGGAAAGGAAGTGAAGGAAGGTACTGCGAGTGCATTAGGAATAGCCATAATTCAGAAAGAAAGCTAAAAAAAAGGACAAACACAAACTACCTGCTCTAACAAGGGACTCTGATAACGCAGAATCACTGAGAATTATAAATACACTGTAGCTGCTTGACTATAAGAAACCACTCAGTGTAAGTGGGTAGCTGAATATAGATTATTTATTTGGTTCTCCCAAACTGCTCAGTCTGTAACTACTTTTTTAGTAATAAGTAGTCTAATTACAAGAAAAATGAATGAGCCATTGAAAAAAATGGAACTAAAAGAAAAACCTGGCTATTATTTTGTGGCTGTTCTTGTTCATTTGACAGAAACTGAAGACTGAAATAAACTGGTAGTGAAAGACTCTGGAAGGATATTTTGGATTTTTTCCTTTATGCATCACAAACTATAAACACAAATTCTCCATGCCCTGAGTAGGACCTTCAGAAGTCTTCTTTGGTCCCTTTCACATAACCAGGTATGCTTAGGCTTTTTTTCCTGGTTAGATGTCAGTAGAGATAATATCTGTTAAAGACTACAAGAATAAAAAAATACATTAAAACTGTCAGGAGCCTCCTCATTTCCAAATTAGCAGAAAAACTCATAATCCTAGTTAAATCACAAATACTTAGATGGATCAAGGTGGGAGACCATATGAATTACAGAAGTTCCTTACTTCCAGCTGTAAATGGTATTAATTTTAGTGAAGGATTATCAGGCAGTACAAAGTGTACTGCCTAACCTCAGTCACTGACTTTCTGACTCTCAAGCAGCCTGCCCAGCTCTTTTTCCGCTTTGAGTAGACCAAAAAGCTGTAGGACCATAGCACCAGGCTCCCTGAGAACTGACCTGCTTGCTTTGAGAAACAGTCCTGTGTTTTCTTAGTGTGGATGTGGTCTCTGTCATACCAATCAGCAAATTTTAGTACATTTACTTCTTAGAGAGAACTGGGCACTGCGAAAGACTCTCAGGTGAAGCCAATTCATCTTTCTCCTGTTGAACAAAAGTCAGAACTTCCACCAGCACAGTAGAAGGGCAGTATTCTACAGTATTAATAGTTCTCTTCTTTTTCCCTTTGAGAGGTGCAATAGTGCAAACAAATCCAAATAAACCAGCCTGTATTAATTCCAGCCAGTTTGTGATCAACATCAGCAGCCTGCTACTGCAATTTGCCAAGCACCTACCAGGGCTCAGCTAACTGGAGCAGATGTTTGCAAGAGGATCGTTTTGGATGCATTGCTCCACCGTGGCTGCAGAGACTGCAGTGAGCTACAGCTAGGTTCAGCCAAAATCAGAATCTGAAGTTTGATTGCCATTGGGAAATTAGCTCACACTCCAGTTCAGTGTGTTTAAATGATTTTTAAGTCAAAACAATGTCACTGCCAGGAGGTCCCATCTTTCAGACAATTGGGAGATTGTGCACCAGCACAAGAACTCCAGCTGCTTTTGTCTTAAACAGCAGCCTAAATAAAAGGACTCACTATACACCTGACTTTCAACTTTTTTATAATTCACACATGTCAGATTTGCAGGCTGTACCGTATAGTTACTTTCTGCTAAGGACATGTTGTCTCACACTGATGCCATATACCTTCTTAAATCACTAGCCACTTCTGAAGATTTAAACCAAAATATCTGCACAGTACTCTCTTGGCAGTTGTTTAGTTACATGCAATTATCTTTCCCTGTCGACTTTTCTCTTTTAGCATCCTTTGTGTATCCAAAATTAGTTCATGGGAAATAAAAAAAAAGGGATGGGACGTGTGATATCCATCCCTGTTCCTGACTGGCGTGTGAGAAATCTGTCCAGCTGCTAATTGGGAGTTTGTTCTGCAGTAAGGACAGTTAAATACACCGTGGTAAGATCAATATATTGACTTGGTGTGGGGAAAGTAAACCAGCATGTATGGATTTTTTTTTGTTGTTTGTTTTGTTTATTTCCAGGAATTCCAAAAGAACGCTCAATTACAAAGCAGGGGTAGGGATTTTTCTCATGGGCCAAATAAAAACACAATTGGAGTTGTTACTGCTAAATAAATTTCACATATACTAAACCTGGAAATAAAATTCTGATACTTTGTTTATAGTTTGCCTGGAATTTTGTGATTTGCATATACAGACGTGTGTGTGAAAGAGATTCAGGGAGACCTGCCCGCTACTCAAAGCATGAATAATTTTACTTCACTTTTTTTGTAATGACTACTAGAAAAAAAAGTAAGTAAAGCCAAACAACTGTAACGCTGCAATCTGTAATAAACTGAACACACCAAAAGAAACCTTGTTCTCTGTCAGTGACCGGTTCAGCAGAGAGAAAAGCATCTGTCAGGAAGCTTTGTGTAAGTCACTATCTCCATCTAGTGCTGCTTGCAAGGAATTGGGCTGCTAAACCCTCCGTGGTAGGGACAACAGCAAATATAAGAGATTCTGTAATGATATAAATTTTTTTTTGAATAAGCAGTTACTATTTCAGTCATTAATTCATTATAGTTTAAAATATGTCAGCATTTCATTTGTGACACACAAAGTTTATAAATTGGCCGTAAAAGTTCACCAGGTGTTGACATTTGCCACTCTCAGGGTTTTCTGCAAAGACCTTTTGATATACAATCATTAATATGTTAATTATTATTAATTAATATGTTCATCAATAATAGCGCAGAAAACTTGGCAGAAACTTCACTGAACCATGGAGTACCCTCATGGCTATTTAATGTCTGGGTCAAGGATTAATTTCCAATTGACCAAGTCTGTAAATCAGTGAGTGGCTGATACATTACAGGCAGTGCTCTGAGACGGGAGAAAGGGGGGCAATGCATAACTTAATTCAAGGAATTATAGCTGACAGGATTATACTACAACAGCTTTCTAACAGTGAAATAAGTATAGTCTCTTTTTTTACATCTTTTGCTCCAATACCAAGTTAAAAAATAATTGCAAATTCAGTGCTGTTTAGATTACCTCCTCAAACCTGGAAGAAAATTACTGTGAAATAGTATTCAGTCCTATGAATAAAGCATCTGCAAAGCATAACTTTCTATCTCCGGAAATAGTATTTTGTAATAATTCCAGAAACAGAAATACAAAAACAAGCAGTGACTTCAATCTGCAATATGTTTCATGCTTTTAAACACTTGCTATGAATTCTCACTACAAATTTCAGTCTTGTTTCAATATACTGAACTAGCACAAGTAATTAGCTTGTCCCTTTTCAAGGAATTAGAGATGACTAATAAAAGTGTTACTGGTGGAGTTTTGTGAATTTCTGTGCATTGTGACACGCCCCATCAGACTCTGTTCTTTGGTGTAAGAGATGAGTGGAACCTGTTATATGATGTTATAATGCTTTAAAGGACTCAAAACCAGACTAAGTTTTTCATGGTCTTTTTGGTGGGTGTATTGCAATTTTAAATTTTTTTTAATTGTGAAAGTTATAACAACCATCATAATTGTAATTTTTATCTAACCCACTTTTATCTCTTTGGATAATTTCAAACCCATGTTGTTTTCTGATTATGAGCTGTAACTAATTTATCTAATCTTGCTCAAGTAAGATAGTCACATCTCACCAGTTTTGTAAGACACCTTATAAATTCAGATATTAACAACTTAAATCAAGGATAAGGTTATAAATATTTGCTATGAATGTTTGCTATATGTTAAATAAGTCAGGATAAGAGTAGTACGTAACAATTTTTTTCTCATTTAGTTCAGACTTTGAGCATTGTTTGGATCTAATTTTATTGGTTATGATATAAAAGGGAAGTGTTGTACTAGGTACTTTACTACATCTTCTACACAATAAAATACATAAAAACAATTAGCTATCAAGTTGAGCATAAACTAAAAATTGTAATAGCTTCAGATGGTTCAAATAACTTGCAAGGTTCATTCAGGTATCTGAGTTTCACTGTGCTGTCATGTAGAGTTTTGGATTTCTCTAAGACCGTCAGGATGTGATCCATGGATTAGTCTTCATTTTGCCTGAGCAGAGGAGGCAGCTGTTTAATCCTGCTGCAGTTCTTGCTAGTCTCCTGAAATGAAACAGCTGGGTCAGAGACCCTTACATTCCCCTTTCAGGGATGTGAAGAAAAATGTCACTTATTTTCCACAGTATGTTTGAGATGATAATCACAGGACTGTCTTCTAACCATGCTTGTGACTGTTGCTTCCTATAGGGCACATCTCCAATGTCACAGCTTGGGCAGTCTCCAGCAACCCAACTCCTTAAAGCCTCTCCCTCTGTGTTTTGGTAATCGGAACCGCAGGTACACACACTGAAATCCCCTGACAGAAGGCAGGCAAGGCCTTTCATTTCTGTCACCCAAGAGAGTCACTGCTTATCTACCCAAACAACTGAATCCCGTATAAGCACNNGTATAAACACCTCCTTCCTTTGCACTTTGTCACCAAAGTTCTCAAGTATTCCTAGACCAAAAGATGTAGCCTCTGTCTACTGTAGTAAAGGTGTGTAAGAGAAATAGGAATGAATTATACAGAGTTATGTGTCAGCGTATGTGTCAGGGTCTGACAGCAGCACAGGCAAGAACGGATTCTAAGAAAACTTCAGTGAGAGTTTCAAACAGCTTCCTAAATCACACCTCCATGAAAGGATTCCTCTCCAGACAGAAAATTATTTAATACTGCATTTGGTGATCTGGGGCCTCATCTTGACCATCTGCATCAAAACTAAGATGCTCAGCAGGATGCTGCATGCAGGATCATGGACTGGATGCTGCTGGTTTTTTAAAAGATGTTTCTGTATCTAATTTTCATTGATGTCAAAGGATTATTCTTTAAAATTCAAGCTCTAAATCAATGAACTGAAGCACTAAACACACTTGATAAAGGTCAGTATTCATAACCTCATGTGGATCCATTTCTTGTCCATCAGACTGAAGCCTGAAGTAATGTGCACTCCATATATTGCTATCAAGAACCACCAGATACCTCAAACAGGGTTGAATATATCCAGTGTACACAAAAAAACCCTGAAGGGCTGTATTTCATTTGTCCTTTTGTAGACAGATAATTTCTTTGCTGCTGCAAAACTTTATTTTTACATAGTTTATGTTTATTTGGCTCTAATATTAGCAATATTCAAACTGCTAAAGAGAACTGAACTACAGGCATATGCAAATTTATTTAATTCTTTAGTATTCTTTTTTACCACTTTAATGAGTTTTTCTGAGGGTTAGATTTCATGTTTATTTCAATTTTTGACTTTCATTTCTTGCCAAAGTAGCAAATCTCTTCTGAATTTTGCAAAGATATTTGATCACATTCAATTAAAAATGAATAGAATAACTAAATCCACATTTTTCCAATTCCTTCTTTCTGCTTCCAGAACATATTTCTTTTACTTCTCTAGAAGTAAAGTTGTCCTAGTTGTGTTACTCTGATCTACAGCCAAGTGTGAAGTTAAAAAACAGAAAACAAAGCAAAATTAAATCTCATATTTGCTAAGGCAAAACTAAAGAAATAAAATATATCCAGCAAAGCTCACTTCTTTTTTATACCTAAGCTGCACAAAAGATGTAGCGGCTCCTTAGCAGAGTGCAGCATCTGACAGCTGCTCTGTTTGATCTGCACTGCTGCAATGTTCTTTTATTCTGAGAACATTTCTTGACCCCATGTAAATGCCACAGCAATTCTATGGGATCGTCTTTAGTTTTTCTTTGATACTCACTTGCAGAAAGTATTTTAATTGATGTTTCCTTAAGATCCCTTAGTACAGTTTGGGGTTTTTTTGAAATGTTATGAATAAAAGGAACAACAGCCTTAAAATTATCTTAAAAAGATAATTTATTCATTACAGAAAAATAAAAGTTAAAATAAAAAGGTAAAAATCCCGGGTGGGAATTGGAGACGCTTGTGCGCCTTGTAAGGCAGTGAGCCAAAGAGCGACGGTTGGTCAGTGCTGCTGGGTGTTATAAAACTAAAGTCCCAAAGGCTGGGAAGGCTGACCAAGCAGCAGCACCGGGTCCTCTCAGGACCTAGTCTCAGAGAGAAAAGACCAGAGTCTCNATTTAAAAATGATTAATAACTTCAGATAACAAGTTCATAAAACAAATCCAATAACATAAACAGAGTGTACATGGAACATTACAACTGTTAACATTGAAGAAAAACTTTAAATAACACATTTTAACATTTTAACAGGGGAACTAGAGTTGGGATTAATTTAACATTCTTAACAAGGGTACAAACATATTTGTTTAACTTCATTATCATCAAAACTGTAGCTTTTAATTATTAACCAGGTGCAACAACTTTTAATTAACTTTTAATTAACTCCTTTCACTTAATTAACACTTTATTATCATACTAACTGTGCAAAAACCAATTAACTAATTTTATTTATAACATAAAACATGAGATGTTAAATTAACCTGATGATTTGACTATCACTCTGCTTATTCCTCTACATCTTTCTAACACTTTCTTTAAGAAATTTGTCTGGTGTTACAGGTAAAATATACTCTGATTTGAAGACTTTATAACATCTGAGGATTTAACTGAAACTCTTATATATCTAAATTATATTTCCAAGAAGAAAAGTGAGAATCTTCAGACCTGTAGAATTTCAGAAAAACCTACGGAAGACAAGGAACCCTTATTAATAAGAAATATATATCTCAAAGAAAAATGTGCCTCAACTTCAGCTCTGATTCCAGGACTTCAAGGTGATCCAGGATGAGTAATGGACATCTAGAATGCAATGAACTGCTATGAACCTGAGCTCTGCAGAGTAAAGGATCTGAAGTGAAAGTCTAATCTGCTGAATCTGTGTGTAAGTGGTCAGTATAGCTGGCATTATGAGACAACACTGGTGGAACAATCCATTAAGTCATTTAAGTAATAAATCAAATATAAATTTAAGCACATGCATGGAATTTGGTAGGCTTTCATGAAGGGATCAGTTCTACATTTGTGCATCTGAGAAAGTGGGCAGCTCTTTTAAATAGGTTCTATAATTGAAGTACATTATGGTATTTTTAATTTGTGATTGGTGGTACTCCTAGATGAAAACAGATACTGGTTGATCATTTTATTTACTATACATTATAATATTTACTATTTAACACTTTAGCATTTGCTATGCAACACAGTAACATTTATTTTAATATATTGAGTATTTTCCCATGTAGGTGGGCAATAAAATCAAGTAGCTCTTTGAAGTGAAACTCGAAGATCAAAGCTTGAAATGTTGATCAAAATGTGACACGTGTTCTGCAAGTTCAAATGCATGTGATCAGCTGTAGAATCAGGGTGTCGATACACCTCAGGTTATATTCTCCATCTGTGGAAATTGCATCTGAACACCTCCTTCAGCCCATAATGTAGATTTCAAGCTTCAGCACTTGATCTTTAACATCCAGACCTGTAGTTTCACAATGTGTCTGGTGAAAGAATGGAAGATATTTTACTTTATCAACTTAGTAATCATCTTTAATTGTAATTTTC